>JAXCGZ010005874.1:50000-106453 GCA_037179515.1 Halocaridina rubra | reverse complement strand
AAATGTTTCCAAAACGCGCTGGCTTCACATTCACGAGGTCGAAAGATCGGTTCCCGTCCAAGACCGAGAGTTTAAGCTGTTTACTGGCAGGAACTGCTGAGGTTGGACACCACAGTGGGGGGTTGGGGCTTGCCCTGGCTGACGAATACCCATTGTATTGAAATGGAAATAAAGTTTGTTTGTTTGTTTGTTTTATTTCAAAATAGATCTGTAGTACACAATATTGGTCAAGTTAATATGAATGGGAATGAAGTTAAAAGAGTTGCTTGTAAGAAATTTTTGGGAGTAATTATTGATGAAAATTTAAGTTGGAAATATCATATTCAATATGTCTGCTCAAAACTGTCCAAGACGTGTGGAATTTGTATAAAATTCGCCATAACCTAACAAATGAGGCCTTAAAAAGCATATACTATTCCCTGTGTTATCCTCTTATATGCTGTTTGTCCATCTGGCATTGTACTTGGCCGTCAATTGTAAGGGATGTATTTGTAACTCAGAAAAGACTGATCAGAACTATTTCATATAGTGGAAAATATGACTCGACTCCTCTTTATTCAAGGAACTAAACTTGCTTAAATTTAATTACTTGATACTATATTTCTGTCTTATTATTATACATAGTGATGTTAACGATAACAGAAAATTATTTAGATTTATTCAACACAACCATGGAACCAGAGGTAACAATATAAATTTGATATGTCCACAGCCGAGAACAACCTTGTACAAATTTTCTATTCACTGTTTTGGCCCAAAATGTTGGAATGCATTACCAGAAGATATATAAAAACAATAACTGGCACAACTTTATTTAAAAAGAAACTCAAACAGCATTTATTTATTAGGCAAAATCAAGCAGCTGTTGATTAATAATTAATACAGTATTGGTGCATCATTTTGTCCAGTTTAAGGTCAGGCTACTATTTTGTTTTATTACAAGATAAGTATGAGATTGCTATATTGGAGCTTTTGTTAACGATTGCCGTCATACTTTAAATTATGTGAAATATATATTAAACTGCCTGCAAGATCTTGCTCAGCAGGCTAGTGCCTCTGAATATAATGTACATATTTATTCCTGTATGTATACTGAATATTTGGCAATAAAAATCAGTATCAGACCTTTTCTTAGCCCATGAATGCCATGTATGGGGGCTTTTCTTTCTTTTAATATTTCAAAAATATATTTTAAGGGAAGCTTTTAGTTTAAGCAGCCTGTTTATACTTAAACCTATTGACTATCAGTTATGGACCATTCTGGTATATTGTTATAATCTTTGAGCTATTTAACCGTGCAATTTTATCGTATATGCCCTCGGCTTATGGTACAGTATACAGTACAGAATTTCTCACTTAAACTCTTGTAAGACAACTTACACTGCCAAGTTTTTGTTGCATTGACTTTAGCCATATAATTTATCTGTCCATTGTATCTCATAGTTTGTGCCTCAACATTCAGTGAATTTTGTGCACATTTCTTTTTCTTAAGACACATAAGTTGCAATTAAAGTCAAGAATTAGTAATGGGAAATTTGTAGAGCTCTTCCGTCTTCTTTTGGTGACTGCAAAACTATATTATTTCACTACAGATACAAGTACAGTGATTTTAAGACACTAGAATGACTTAGTTCATTAAGCACTGATGTATTTACTTTTTACAGATTGCACATGAGAAAGCACACAGGCAGTCGGGGGCGTGCACATGGATCTCGCTTTAATAACCAGCCTCACGGAACAACTTCTCAACATCATTATCAGCGTAGGGAGAATTACTAAAAAAATATATATATTGTATATTATTTTATAAGTGGTTTTGGCAGCAAGTTATATAAGTAATGTGAAGGCAGTTGTTTACTCATTTCTGTAGAATTTAAAAGTGTCTTAGTATTATCAAAGTTATCTTATTTTTGTATGAGTTCAAGATCAGTCTTAAGTATCTTACTGAGTTTTTTAATATTTTTTTTTTCTTAGTAATATGTGCATGGTTTTAATATTTTCTCTAAGGGAAAATAAGCTAACTTTTTAAGTAATATTTTCATGTTAAATTGTCATAGCATTGATATGATCTCCTGCTGTAGTAACAGATTTTTTTTTATTTTTTTTTGCTGAAATTCTGGAATTAATTTACATGCATTAACTTGACAGGTTATTTTCTCATATCCGGAAAATAACATAAAAACCTATGAAATTTTAAAATGATACATTTAACAGGGTATGAGTTGACATTTAGACTGCATCGTTACCAGGCTAATGTAATCTATATTGCTGTAAAGATTTTGTCCATACCTATCGAATTAACCCTATGTTTGGAAACATGTGTTTCTTACTAAAAAATAAGTAACTCAGTATGTCATTATGAATGTATAATGGTATACAGTATATCGCTCATAAAGACTTTTCTTCCTGTTTTTATTATTTTGATGATTCGTTGCAGTGGGTGGCAAATTGCATCAGTCAATTCCTGTTCATCTCGTGATGAAAAAAATATTCTTTGTACAACTTGAATAAGACGGTGAGAGTCCTTCTGACTATCTCTGGTCAATTATTGTAGATGTAAAATACGTTAGCGTGTGGGTAGATAAACATTTTGGTCACCCACTTTGCAGAAGCAGATTTCATCGTACCATGCTTGATGGCCAACAACTGGGTATATATTCCTCACTAAACTTGGTTTTTGTCACTTGGTACGACTGTTTACTTGATATCAGATGGCAATGAGAAAGTGTTAATTTTTCTCTGTCTTTTCTCTTTCATCATGGAGATATAAAATACATTCATTTTAGGGATATTGTAAGAACAGTGCTAAAAAGTTAATTTCCAAAATTTTCTCATGTGTGTTATCCATTGTTATAATATTAGACTAGCATATAATTTTATCTTTGATACTGTGGAAAGACATACTGTATATTTACTTATTTTAAATAACTTTGTTTTATGGACATTCTACTTAAATTCACTGTCACTTGAAAAAACTATTTTATTTAATATTGGATATACAGTACTGTAATTTTACCGGAGAATTGTTTGTTCCATTGCAAGAATTAGTATATGTTTTGTAATTATTCCAAATGTAATAAGAGGTTATATTGAAATTATAATGTATTCTTAAAAATGCATGAATGAAAAGAATATGAAAAAGCAGTTTAGACAGGTAGCAGAAAATGCACTTTTTGTAATAATCCCTTACTTCACGGAAATTTCTAGTCTAGCTTTTGTTCTTTAACTCTATAGAAACAAAATGACTCATGAATTTGTTCTTTGACTCTTTAGAAACAATATGACCAATTAATTTTTTTTAATTAGAAATAATATTTAGAATTTTTTTTGCAATAAAGCATAGTCTTTCATAGTGAGTGGATAGTAAAATATACCAAAATCGAAAGCCAACCTAAGATATATTTCGTTTAAGTAAGACATACAATACAGTAGTGCTGAAGATAAGGCTTGGCTTACTGTTACTGATATACTAGAGTTATAGGTCATACAGAGTATAGGACTTGTAAATCTTGCCATTGTAATATGATCAGACTTACACATATCACTTCAAATTATAGAAAAAGAATATTTTGATCAAGACAAGGAAGTTTTCAAAGAGATATGGTTTTAAGAAAAATACTGATTGAGGACCAAAATTTTTTTGTAGATATCTTCCTTTCCTCTGGAGAAATATTTTTCCTCTCAATTTTTGTGCCAGATGCATCAAGAGTTTTTATGCTATAATATGAAGCTCTTGTGTTTTTGCAACCCCATCACATTTGTACCAGGAATTATATATATGTTTCATGGATATTATAATGCAAAAATAGATGCCTCTACACAGTACTGGTCTACATATAAAAGCTGGATGCAAAGTATATGTTCATCATATACAGCATTTCCTTTAAATCTGTTATTTTTAGAGTTGTTGTATATGAATTTGTTAACCTGTTGACATCATGAACCTTTGAGGATGCAGTTTAAAAGTAATAGAACTTACTCTTCCTTTGAACTTTTGTGCATGACCTTTTGTGTTAAAAATTATTTTTTGTTCAGCTTAGTATAGAATTTATGGAAATAATCTCAGACTTTTTTCATTCTTATATTTAGTTTGTGTTTGTGTTGTCAGAAAATGGTGAATTTTGTTTGTAGAAGGCTTTAACAAAGTTATTTTAATTGTTCCATAGCTTGATGCTGTAGTTAGAACACTGTAAATGAACTTATGAGCACGAGTGATGATAATAGCAAATCATGTCCAGTTTTAAATGTACAAATTAATTACATTGACAAGGCGTACATGGATAAAACACTTACCATATTTACCCAGATAACTTACATACCTTTATTTTGAGAGGGTGTGAAAATAATGGATATGTCTCGTGTGTATGCAACATATTTATGCATAGTAACATACAAGTATTGTACCCCCACACGTTCATAAATAGTATTAGTATCTTATATTTGAATAACTCTGGTATTGTTCTGTTGTTGTTTGACATACTCTGCATATTACAGTACATTATTTGGTAGCGGCAGAAGTGATCCGTTTCCAAGTCACGGACTCCCTTTTCTTTTAAGGGCTAGGATGTTGCCTTGTTTCAAAGACTTTCATTTTGGCAAATGCAACCGTTACCCTGAGTGAATGCCCTTACTAACCTGAGACCATGGTGAGTCTTGAACTGGCAACCTGACTAATTTAAGTCATGCATGCTGCTAACCCGACCACGGCAGTGGCACATATAATGACCTAATCTTTTGTGTGGAAAGGCTTATGTATGGTATTTTCTGTAGCATGTTTTATGACGGTGGCTTTTAATTATTGCAGCACTTCTTTGCTTTCCTTACACTGTAAAGTTAATATTGAGCTTATCAATTAAGACTCCTTTTTTGAAATTACGTTACGTGTAAAGTACTAATTATATAGAGCTAGATAGAAACTGCCTTCCACGTTAGGATTTTGTTCTCTGAAAGGTTATGTATATACTGAGGTATTAAATGTCACATTGGTATCAATACTCTATGTAGTTATCGAGGAAGCCACCATGTGTGTTTAAGAAATGCTTGTTATATTATGTTTTTTAAAATGCGAATTTATTTCTTTGACTACGTAATTATTTTGGTATTCATTCGAGATATTAAGATGGAAAATAAGTTTTTTTTTTAAACTGTATTTGCTGTAGTAATCCAGTAATTTATTTATTATACTCTTGAGGGTAGCATATCTGCTCAAGTGCTTTCAGTATATTTTTGTTTTTGAGTATGGTGTGATCTGGTGAAACTTACGTAGATTTATTACTGGATATATGCGGGTTTTTAGGATGGAAACTCATGTAAGATATATATTATTTAATTGGCCAATATTTGGCCCTGAAATCTCATGGTTTCTGTATTTTCTTTTCTGTGCGTTTTGTATTTATAAAATATAGGAAGAGCAGCTTTTTATTTTATAGAAAGATGACTTGTAAAGTATGCTGTGTCGTGTCTTTTAACCCTCCTTTTCCTAGTCAGACCTAGGTAGTTATATTTGACTTGGCTTGAGTGTTAACGTCTCTTATATTTTGGTAGTTTGTGACATTGTTTTAGTATGACCTTTTTTCGCTCCATAAAGTAGAAGGTCGTAGGCATCTGTGACATTATTGATTTGTAAAGACAGAGATTAGTATAGTTTGTTTTTCATCATATCTAAGAAACTAATTATTGCATTTACAGCAATATTTAGACCCCAAAAATTCAGTTGGTTGAAATAATTCACTTTAAATTGAGGATAATATTGTTTGTGAAAGTATAATTTTAATAATATCTTATATATCACTTACAACTAAAAGCTGTAGAGGCCTTAAATGTATTTAATTTCATTACTAATTGCTTTTTAATGCTCATGGTATGTAATTAAGTCATCATTATTGAAATAACGTTTAACAAAGTTTAAAAAGCCTTTTTCATGGCTTGAAAATTCTTTTGTACTCTATTTCTAATGAAGAGTGAAATAATAAAATTGCATTTGAACTTGCAATAAAACTTCTACAAAATATTATACTATAATGACCATTTTTTTTTTTCGTCTCCATGTTGTATAACTCATATGCTAAATAGGTTTTAAAAACGTTTTGTTTTGTTGAAGAAATATATAGATAATTTTATTATAGCAGTTCTTTAAGCAGGTGGCTTTCAGGAATACTTGATTTGAATTTTCCAGTACATCTAAAAATAATTCTCCACAAAGTACTCGTTATTCACAAGATATAAAATGCAATGAATAACGTATATCACTATTGAAGATGTGGTAGAAGTGTGGTTGTTTAAAAATAGTTGAATATCAAGCTTGAGCACTGAAAATGGATACTTTTACCAGAACCAATTATTTGCCAACATAATACAGTATGCAGATTTAGAATATATTTCACAACTTTTTGGTTGGGATTTTAGCATTTTCTGGGTTGGGTTGGCTAAAAAGTTAGTTTTTTATGGATTGTGGTTATTGTAAGCTACTATTTTTTATCTTTCTTATTTATTCTTGCAGCCCATCATTATCTGTACTATATATTTAATATAGTCTGGTATAGGTATTCCAAAAATGTACATGTTTTTAATAAGCTTTTAGAACCCAAATTTTTTAATATAAAAACGTTATTCTTGGTTATGACTCCATGGTGTATTTTTTATGGTATTTTGGGAAGCACATTATATAAGTTGTTATCTCCTTCTTGGCTAATTGTACACCACATTACTTTTCATTTAAATCTTACCCTCACCACAAGTACATTTGTCATCACATTTGGGCATGTACATATGTCATCACATTTGTGCATGGATGGTTGCAAATTTGAGTAATACTTATTCAGTAATTCTATATATATATATATATATATATATATATATATATATATATATATATATATATATATATATATATATATATATATATATATATATATATATACACCGTTATGCTTAGGTATGTCATCTTTGGAAGTAAAGGACTCCCCAGTTATTGTAGACGTCTTGCGTTTGCAAATTACTTAAATGTTGTTCCTCCTCTGTTCTTTGTATAGACATATGATCTTGCCAAAAGGCTGAGGGTACTTGATGTGCCTTATTTTCAGTAGGCACAAGGTAAAGTTGTTCATTTACCAAGGTAAACCAATTTCTTGTCTGGTGATGTAAAAGCATTTCTATTACATGCACAGCCCAGTTTCTATAGATGTACATATCTCGTGATGTGACTGGGGATGTAAAGCATATTTTGAACATGCACAGCCCAGTTTTTATCGATGTACATTTCTTGTGATGTGACTGGGGACCACCAAAAATATTTTTTACTAACAAGGTTTATTTAGCACAGATATGTAATAAACTCATGTCTGATCAACATTATTGGTCATTCTAACATCCAATTACAGCACTTGGATGCAGTTGTCAAGGCTACTTAATATAGTTGGTGCTCCTTCATATTATATTCTCTCATATATCTTGTTATTCATTGTACTTGGGTTTGGTGTAAAAATCTTATAATACCTGCATTTTCTTAGTGTTAGCCTCGTTCCTCCCTGTTCAGAAGGTAATATCAATACAGTAATTTCTAGTATTGTACTGCCAGGGTAGCTGCAAGATTTTTTTTTTACAGTTGTAGTCAAGACTTTGCCCTTTGTATAGTATAAAAATTTTTATATGCAGTTCCTTCACTGTTTTCAAAGTCTCTTCTTTCACATATGTTAATTAATTTGGTAGAGTTTCTCACTCTGATGTAAAAAAAATTATAATAGTAGACACCAGATTTGCTGAGCAGAATGCCTCCTTGCTTTGAAAATCCCCGCTTTTAGTCTTTCATGGAAAGTTTACAGGTATGGAGGCATATTCTTTACCTCTGTTGCAGGTATTTAGATAGCCACAAAGTATTAGCTTAACACACACTGTATCTAATGAATTTGTTTTTGAATAATCATGTTGAAAAACAGATAAAGCGTGAAAGTCTTGCTTTTCATAACAGGTTTTCTTTCTTCAGGTTATTAAATACTGTAAAAAATATTCAGACAAGATCATATGTAAGAAGTAATTTTAATTAGTATTTCCCGAAGTTTTTTTTTGCTTGTTCTGTTTCTAATGACGTGGCTAGGTTATTTAATCGCCAAAACTTTTACCAGACTGGGAGGAACTGGACACTTTAATTTTTTTCTTGATAAATTTATCATTATGTAAAGCCTATATAATGCACAGTTCAATATCATCATATAATTGAAAGTTTTCTCTGTTTTCAAGGTCTAATGGTGTACAAGCTCCTTGGGATTTAAATATCAAATGAACCAAAACGAAAAAGTTCGTAGTATAAACTTTTGCTAGGTGATTTGTATATCCTTGACTATCATCACACTTCTTTGCAGACCCTATGACACACCTTTCAATATTTTTACTTTTGTAACTGCTCTTCACTAAGAACTGTAAACTCATTTGTATCATAGAACCCGGTTTTCAATAAAATAAAAAAAAATACTTTAACATTCCTTATTGTAATTCTCATATCCTTTAAATGATCATCTAACTTCACCAGTTGAAGTTAGAGAAGTGATTAAAGACAGGCAAAATGAATATAAAGGTGATCTATGTTAATGTCTGTCTCTCAAAAATTAACTTATAACGTTCTTGGTATCATTACTGTGAAGCAAAAGATAGAAGGCAAAATGACTATTAATATGATCTATGATAATATTTTGTCTCTCAAAATCTAAAATGTTAACGTTCTCAATATCATTCCTGTAAATCAAAAGTAGTTGAATATAACAAAAATACATAAAAGGATACAAATATCATGCAATGACAACCTAGGTAAAACCACTTGTTAAATGTTTGATGGAACACAAACACAACAGAAGGCGTTTATTTGCTATAGGGCAACACGTCCCACATTGCAAGAAGGAACGTAGATGCGTCCACCCTTGGTAATTTTTGTAATCATTTATTTGTGCTTGCAAAACTTTTTGACTAAGTACAACAAAATTTTAGACAGAATCTAATAGGGAGAGTCAAATTGGTATTTAAATGGACATATTTTTACATAATTCTTCGAAATACAGACCTATGTATGCTGGGAATGGTTCATTACTGATAAATGATGATAATGCTTTCTGAATCAAGCATTTTGGCACTTTTCTATAATTACAGGAAAAATATTTCTCTCTCTCTCTCTCTCTCTCTCTCTCTCTCTCTATATATATATATTATATATATATATATATATATATATATTATATATATATATATATATATATATATATATATATATATATATATATATATATATATATATAATATATATATATGGTGGAAAAATATGTTTAAATTTTTTCGTCTACTTTTCCATCCTTCTGGGTGAAGGCTTACCTCTCTGTAGGTACACACAGTTTCCTAAGTCGCATGGGTATTAAAGAGTTAGTGATGTTTAGGAAGTGCGTCAGGGAGGTTCTTTCTCAATTTGTAGGGGTGAAAATGTAAAAATGTAAAAACTGACTTTTTACCCACCCATTATAATACACACACACAAGTAAAGAATCTCTTCGTCTAATTCTTACTTGTAAACTAAATCTCAGATATTTAGCTGAACCTCATTCGATATATCGGGTTTTTGACTCGACCCGATTTCTGGAAAAATACAGCTTGTTTTCCATCGCCAAGGACTTCCTTCTTCTTCAGAGCCTGACTGAATTTTTCACTGATATCATTAAGGTACTGCAAGCTCTCCCAACTATTAGCATTCTGCTCATCATAAGAGATCTGAAAGAAAAAAAATATATGTTTATACGTCTCAGAGGAAAACACTATAGATTAATATTTACAATAAACTGGAAATGAAAAATAAAGTTGTCATGGGGCAGACTGCAAAAGGTATATCGAACTTTACTTGATATGTCTATGGAGAAGTGACTCCCTCGATAAAACTTTAAATGGAGAAATATTTTTTGCTAAATAATACAAATAACTTAGATTTTCCTACTTTGCATTAGTGTTATTACTTGAAATAAAATAAATATATTGCATTTTCTTACTTTGAGCTCGTTTTAATCCTTAAAACTCGATGTCTTGAAAATAAATGACCAAGGACTTGTAAAATCTGTTTGTTAGACATTCACTGTATTCAAGAACTAAGGGACCAACCAATACAATTTTAATAACCTCTGCTAAATGCTTTATTTGCATGTGGAACTAACGAGTTATTTACATACATTAAAATAATATTTACAACAATATTTGAGTTAGTCATGGGTAGTCACCGTGGCTCAAGCGGTAGCGTCCGCAACTTTGAGGCGTCAGGTCGAGGGTTCGCGCCCCGTCACGGTCTGAGATTAGCAAGGGCATGCATTCAGGGTAACGACTACATCTGCCAAAATAAATCCTTCGCAAAGAGGCAACCGTCCTAGCCCTTGGTAGGAAAGGGAGTCCGTGACGTAAAACCGGAATATTTGAGTTAGTAATGGGATTGTTAATAGGAGCAATGATTTATAAATGCTTTTGAGCTTTAGTAGTGCATTATTTCAAACTCCCAGTATGCTTAAAAAAATAAGATAAATAATGATCTTGTTTTACGTCACGGACTCCCTTTTTAAGTAAGGGCTAGGACTGTGCCTTCTTTCGAAGGACTTTGGTTTTGGCAAGTGCGACCGTTACCCAGAGAAAGTGCCCTTTCTAACCTCAGACCGTGGCGGGTCTCGAACCGATGACCTGACGAATCAGTCAGGTGCACTACCAACACGGCCACTGCGGCCACAAAAAAAGCATAAATATTATTGCTAGGTTAAAGAGATGGCTTAAACTTTGTTAATTAATTATACTATAAAGAGACATAGACGAGATTAAAAGACATTGAAGAACACACTGTCAAGGTCGAAGGACTTCTGTGTGAAATTTTATGGAAACGTTTGTTTTGATATTCTCCTGAAGACCCACCAGAGAGGAGGCGAAGCCTTCTTTCTACAGGAGGGTATAAACCACAAAAAGTTAAAGTAAAATGTAAAGTAAATATAAAGTAACCGATTTAAGTAACGTTATATCATATGTTATGGGTTAGCTGTAGTAGAAGAAAATGGAAAAGTCTTGAAATAGCAATGCAAAACATGCAAATAAAAGTTACATAAGAAGCAGGAAGGTAAGGAATTAAAGTAGCAAGCAACTGAACAAGTTAAAATTAGTGAAGAGTTTGTCTCTCTAATAAACACACACACACACACTGGTGGGTCTTCAGGAGAATATCAAAACAAACGTGTCCATAAAATTTCACACAGAAGTCCTTCGACCTTGACAGTGTGTTCTTCAATGTCTTTTAATCTCGTCTATGTCTCTTTATAGTATAATTAATTAACAAAGTTTAAGCCATCTCTTTAACCTAGCAATAATATTTATGCTTTTTTTGTGGCCGCAGTGGCCGTGTTGGTAGTGCACCTGACTGATTCGTCAGGTCATCGGTTCGAGACCCGCCACGGTCTGAGGTTAGAAAGGGCACTTTCTCTGGGTAACGGTCGCACTTGCCAAAACCAAAGCACAAGGGCAGGAGAGAAAGGAACTAGAAAAAAGAATAAAGAAGCTGGAAGGGGAAAAGAGTCAACTAGAATCTAGAATTTCTAATCAAGAAGATAAAAACAAACAGCTAAATGACAACCTAAAGGAATTAGATGTTAGTTCACTGCTATCTTCTGAGAGAGACGAGATTGCTGCTTGGAATGTTCAGATTAAGGAAAACATTGAACAGTTCAGAAAAGAGTTCCAGGAGCTGAATATGGAAAATGATGCCATGAAAACGTCCTTTGCTGATGCACTAAAGGGGAATGTGGCAGTAAAAGAGGCTGTAAAGGTGGTGGCACTGGAAAACATACAAACAGTTGACTATAAAGAGACAGTAATCGAAAAAATGAAAGACGTTGTGATGGAAAGGGCAAACCCACTCATCAGACAGGCACTTGATAAGGAGAAGACAGTGGTAATCTCAGGCATAAGTGAATCCCAGGAGCCAACATGGCAGGGGAGACTTGAAGAAAATAAAGCTAACGTTGCAGACCTGATAAGAAAGCTTGGAGTAGTATGTGGTCCTGAGGATATTGTAAACATACACCAACTAGGTAAATATTCGAGGGAAGGAAAGCCGAGACCAACAAAAGTAACCTTTGAGAGAGGGGAGACATGTAGGGAAATATTGTTGAGAAAAAAAAGTCTAAAAGACCTTCAAGAATGCAAAGAAGTGTTCATTAGACGATACAGAACACAGGAAGAGATGGGAAAGATCAAAAACTTGTTGCAAGAGGCAAGAAGGTTAAATGATGAAAGAAATGAAGAAGAGAAGAAAAATTTTCGTTACGGAATACTTCCAGACAAAGGGGAGATAAAGAAGATAATGACAGAAGATCAGGGGATGGGGCCTCATTAAGATTGTTATACACAAATGCTGATGGATTAGCTGGTAAGGCAGTAGAATTAAAAGATAGGATTCACAACAGTAAGGCAGATATAGTAGCAATTACAGAGACTAAGTTGAGTGAGGACATAAACAGTGTCACAGTTTTTCCTAAGGGCTTCAGAATACTAAGGGTCGAAAGATCTGAGAGGACTGGTGGAGGGATAGCACTGCTCATAAGTGAGAGGATTCAAGTTGAAGAGATAAACTTGGCTATAGAAAGTGAGTTCAGGGAATTTCTTGTTGCTCGCATAAATACTGGGTCAGAGAGCATTATAATAACTGTTGTATACAACCCACCAAGGAACCAAAATAGGCTTGAAATTTATGAGGAAAGTCATATAGGTACGATTGAAGTCATAAACTCAGTTGTTAACATGGCGCGGGAGAAAAAATGTAGGATTTTGATTATGGGAGACTTTAATCATAAAGAGATAGATTGGATAAATCTTGACCCACACAGTGGTGAGGACTCCTTTGGGGCAAGATTCCTAGATTGCGTACAAGGGAATTTCCTACACCAACATGTAATGGAACCAACAAGAGCCAGGGGTGGGGATGAGCCATCACTACTTGATCTGGTGTTCACAGATAATGTGTTGGATATTGAAAATATTGAGTATGAACCACCAATTGGAAAGAGTGACCACTGTGTGTTGTTGATGGAGTATATCATTGAAGACATTCTTCCTGAGAGTAGAGGCACTGAGGACATGAGGAGGAACTATCAGAAAGGAGATTACATCAAAATGAATGAGCTTTTTGCAGTTATTGACTGGAGAACCTTATTTTACAACAAATCTGTACAAGAAATGTATGACATCTTTTGTGAGAAATATGGGAAGATAGTAGATTGCTGCATACCTGTCACCAAAGTAGGTGTAATTCATGCCAGAGAGAAATGGTTCGATAATGGGTGTAAAAGAGCTAAGGAGTGGAGAGACAAATGCTGGAAAAGGTATAGGAGGAGAAAAAACATAAATGCCTGGCAAACCTACAAAAGAGCAAGAAACGACTACCTAAGTAAAAGGAGAGAGGCAGAGAAAGATTATGAGAGGGACATCACCAGGAAGGCTAAAGAAAATCCCAAGCTTTTCCACAGCTTTATCAGAGGAAAACTGAAAGTAAAAGAACAGGTTTTA
The DNA here is from genome assembly GCA_037179515.1 of Halocaridina rubra. Classification (NCBI taxonomy): domain Eukaryota; kingdom Metazoa; phylum Arthropoda; class Malacostraca; order Decapoda; family Atyidae; genus Halocaridina; species Halocaridina rubra. Next base: position 92,899 of record JAXCGZ010005874.1, on the reverse strand, counting down.
AGGCTAAAGAGAGCGGATGGAAGCATCACTGAGACGGACGAAGAGATCTGCAAAGAATTGAACAAGGAGTTTCAGTCAGTATTTACAGTAGAAAATACCCCACCCCCTCAGATTGCAGTGATAGAAGCTCAAGGGCCGGTATTAGAGAACATCAACCTTACAGCCACAGAGGTATGCAAAGCGCTGATGGATTTAGATGTTCATAAAGCTACAGGTCCTGATGACATATCCCCTCATGTGCTTAAAAAATGCGCAAACACAATATCAGTGGCACTAAGTATCATATTTAAGGAGTCATTGGAGTCGGGGGAGATTCCAAGATGCTGGAAACAAGCAAATGTGATACCTATCTTCAAAAAGGGAAGGAGGGATACGGCTCTGAACTATAGACCAGTTTCCTTGACCAGCATAGTTTGCAAACTTATGGAGAAACTACTAAGGAAACATATCTCTCTTCACTTGGAATCCTTCAACTTTTTGTCAGTGAGGCAACATGGCTTCAGAGAAGGAAGATCAACAGTAACAAACTTATTAGAATTTTATGATGAGGTAAGCCAAATCTTACAGGAAAGAGAGGGTTGGGCAGATTGCATATTCCTAGACTTCCAGAAAGCGTTTGACACTGTTCCACATGGGAGACTTATTAGGAAGCTGCAATCAATGGCTAGAATAGGTGGAAATGTCTTGGAATGGATAAAAACTTACTTAGAAGGAAGGGAACAGAGGGTTAGAGTAAGACACTCAGTGTCTGAATGGAGAAGAGTTAGTAGTGGAGTTCCACAGGGTTCAGTTTTAGGGCCACTTTTGTTCCTTGTATATGTAAATGACCTACCAGAGTCTGTAAATTCATTCATGAATATGTTTGCAGATGATGCAAAGATTGTGAAGAAAGTAAAAAACGAGAACAATGGTAGAGAACTTCAGGAGGATCTAAATAATCTGCATGAGTGGTCAGAAAAGTGGCTAATGAAATTCAATACCTCAAAATGTAAGGTAATGAGAATGGGTACAAGTGCAAGAAGGCCCAAGCTTGACTACTCGGTGGCTGGAGTACAACTTCAGGAGACAGAAAATGAGAGAGATCTAGGAGTAAACATATTGGCAGATTTGTCTCCAGAAATACATATAAATGGCGTAGTAAGGGCAGCATATGCATTCTTATCAAATGTAAGGGTAGCCTTCAGGCACATGGACAAGGACATGTTCAGAAATATTTATGTAACCTATGTGAGGCCAAAACTCGAATATGCAGCCCCCTTTTGGAATCCGCACTTGAAAAAGCACATAGCTAAGCTTGAAAAAGTTCAAAGACATGCCACGAAACTGGTGCCAGAAATACGCAATCTCGGTTATGATGAGAGGCTGAGGGAATTAGACTTGCCATCACTCGAAGCTAGAAGAGTAAGGGGGGATATGGTGACAGTCTTTAAATTCCTTCATGGTTATGATAGAGTGGATAGGGATCGATATTTCGATATGGCTGGCTCTAGAACTAGAGGTCATAGTTTGAAGCTTCGGAAGAAAACTTGTTTGCAGGATGTAAGGAAATACTTTTTCAGTGTAAGAGTAGTTGATAATTGGAATTCGCTAAGCGAGGAGGTAGTTAATGCTACCTCAATCCATAGTTTTAAGGACAGGTATGATAAGTATCACTAAGTCTAAAAATGGAACCGATCAGGAGACGGGAAGATACGAGCTTTGGGCTCTTTCCCGTAAACACAATTAGGTAATCACACACACACACACACACACACACACACACATAGTAAGGGCAGCATATGCATTCTTATCAAATGTAAGGGTAGCCTTCAGGCACATGGACAAGGAAATGTTCAGAAATATTTATGTAACCTATGTGAGGCCAAAACTCGAATACGCAGCCCCCTTTTGGAATCCGCACTTGAAAAAGCACATAGCTAAGCTTGAAAAAGTTCAAAGACATGCCACGAAACTGGTGCCAGAAATACGCAATCTCAGTTATGATAAGAGGCTGAGGGAATTAGACTTACCATCACTCGAAGCTAGAAGAGTGAGGGGGGATATGGTGACAGTCTTTAAATTCCTTCATGGTTATGATAGAGTGGATAGAGATGGATATTTTGATATGGCTGGCTCTAGAACTAGAGGTCATAGTTTGAAGCTTCGTAAGAAAACTTCTTCGCAGGATGTAAGGAAATACTTTTTCAGTGTAAGAGTAGTTGATAATTGGAATTGGCTAAGCGAGGAGGTAGTTAATGCTATCTCAATCCATAGTTTTAAGGACAGGTATGATAAGTATCACTAAGTCTAAAATGGAACCGATGAGGAGACGGGAAGATACGAGCTTTGGGCTCTTTCCCGTAAACACAATTAGGTAATCACATAGAGTTCGTCTCTCCAATAAACACACACACACGAAAATCCAAATACATCAACAACTACTATCACCCGTCTACTATTTTGAAGACTATCTAAAAGTGGAATTCTATGACCAAGGATTATATCATCTGGGTCTCAAGTTATTCATATTGTTTAACAATAAATAATCTCTAAGAGAGAACAAGAACAGAAGAACAAGGATTGATCACTGAACTATGAAGAACAAGGAATGGGCACTAAACTATGAAGAACAAGGAACTGTCACTGAACTATGAAGAACAAGGAATTGTCACTAAACTATGAAGAACAAGGAATGGTCACTAAACTATGAAGAACAAGGAATGGTCATTGAACTATGAAGAACAAGGAATGGTCACTGAACTATGATCAATACTCATTAAAAATATCACACGAAGAGTTCACTGCTTTAAGATTCATGCACATAAACAGAAAGGATGGTTACATACTCACACAGAATAAAATAATTAATTCAACTCAGCATTTTATTCCCGCAGAGAGTCAGGGTATTTTGCTTTGACTCAGTCAACCTCCTATTAAGGGAGAATATGGCTCTCGTATATAGATACAGAGAGAAGTAGTAAATAAGGATAAATGAATAAAAAGTCTAAGGCCCAATTTCTTGAACAGTGTAAACCTAGGATACCATATTGTTAGTGAGCTAGACAGACACAAATATATTTCATAAACGCATCTGACGCAGTTGTGTGTATGGCTAGCCATACACAGAACCACATCAGATGCGATTATGAAATCCATTTGTATGTATCTAGCTGACTAACAATATGGTATCCTAGGTTTACACTGCTTAAGAAATCGGGCCAAAGTCTGACACTTAGTAACTGTTGTTGTACAAAGAAGTTGTGAATGAAGTATTAACAATTGTTTGAAGGTTATAAAATACAATCCACAAATACACTTTTCAACACCATAGAGATTCAGGATACTGCAACCAGTCTCTATATAAATATCAGGATGCCTTATTTCTCTCTCTCTCTCTCTCTCTCTCTCTCTCTCTCTCTCTCTCTCTCTCTCTCTCTCTCTCTCTCTCTCTCAGGACGCTATTCCAGCAAATGGACTCCTACAGAAGCTGGCCACTCTCCACGGGTAAGTCCATCATGAATGCAATTACAAAGAAAAGATCATACACATATATATTCATGTAATGTTCTATAGGTAACTATATTATTCTTATTAGTTTTAGTAGCGTAATCATTATGATACTCTTGCATGAACAAGTAGCCAGCGACGCGGGTTCGGTTCCCCTGATTTTTTGACACCACGGTTTCACTGTATTTACCTAATTTTGTTCGGGGGTAATATATCTATGCTCGTAATTCCCCGTCTCCTGATCAGATTAATTTTTCACTCACTAACACTCATTAACACTTAGCACATCTATTCTTAAAATTATGAATGTATTTAGCATATGTAAATATATATATGAACAATATCAGTCAAATAATTCCACACTACAGGTTACTAACCCTCACTTCAGCTTTCAGTTGATATATATATATATATATATATATATATATATATATATATATATATATATATATATATATATATATATATATATATATATATATATATATATATATATACACACTATTCAAAAGCCCCAATTTTAGCTAGTTGTAACAAAATTATAACATTAATCAACAAGAAAAGCACCAATTTTCGCTAGTTATAACAAAATTATAACATTAATCAACAAGAGCAGTTTATTAAAATCTTGACACTAACCTCTGTTCGAGAATTAGGGAACTCGTGGTCGGTATGGTGCCTCTGAATGAGCTGCGCCAAATAGTTGATTGGTTTCCAAACGCCTTCCAGGATATCGTTTAGAATACTTCTTCCTCCGACTCTTATTTCACGACTTTTCCTACGGGAAGTCCAAGGATTTGTGGAAGGACTGGAAGGCTTCTCAGACGACGCATTCTCCAAGAAAGTTTTTGAGTTCATATCACGAGAGTCCTTTGTGGAACTTGAACTCACAGAGTGAAATAGTTCAGTTATGAACTTTGATATTGGCAAACTGTTGGAATTATTGAAGGTACTTTCTCCATATGGCGTCAGAGGTGAAGACAAGTTATTTTTATTTTCACCTGGAAGATTGTCCTGAGTTGCATTTATGAATAGTTTTCCAGGCTGTGAGAAGACATTCCATATGTTACTGAGGAAAGAGACTATACTGTTGTTTCCCAGTCTCTGAAACAGAAAGCTATTAAACAATTTACTGATAATATTCATGGTGTTTTGAGAATCATCGGTCTTGAAGATTTTCGAGATGAGTTCTTGACCAGTGGAAAATATACCGTCGAGTAAATTATCAGATGGAAAACCTTCTCTGCTGTTGCTTTCCACAGGAAATTCTTGCTTGTAAGAACGTTTCCCAAGCCCTGGTAATCCTAATCCAGCTGACTGAAGCTTCGGGAGAAGTAGATTGAAAAGCCAGACACCAAAGGCTAAAAATGCGAGTGCAGAAAGAGCTGCATCAAGACCATTAAAAGAGGCAGTACTCTCACCTCCTATTCCATACCAGCTGTATCCAGGATAGGAGGTAGCATATCCTGCGGTGTAATCGGCACCAGTTCCATAGAACTGCCTTCCCTCAGGAAAAGAATCCTTTGACTGAACCTGCCCTAGTTCGAATCCTCGTAATAAAAGACGACCCATATCATGCAGAGAGAGCAGGGACCCCATTGAAACCGGTGACGCGGTTGTATAGAAACTTTCCAAACTCTGGAGCCTTTTTTCAATCTTGCATTCCTCGTTGTTAGGGCACGAGATAGCCCCCAGACACACGTGCCAAGAAGCTACCAACACGACCACCAACAAAGCCATTTTAGAATGTCTTCACGATGACAAATGATTAGCAATAAATCGTGTAACGCAGAACGACTCGCAAGGCCGCTTGTGATTCGCTTAAAACTAACAGGCACTGTGCTAATGTCATTCTTGCCGACACCTCCCGAATTTTAGGGCCAACTCCGCGGGTCCGTTAACACCGCCCTTGTCTTAAGGGGGGTTTATACTGTCAAACGGTTCGTCGAACGCGGTTCGACAGACAAGTGTTTGAAGTGATGTTCGAACGTGTGAACAGGGTATTTGGTTGTCGAACACGGAACGTGTTCGACAACCAAATACCCTGTTCACACGTTCGAACATCACTTCAAACACTTGTCTGTCGAACCGCGTTCGACGAACCGTTTGAACGTGTAAACCCCCCTTTAACCATAACCTTCCTCCCATCTTTCTCGCTCTTCGCGTACGTAATAGAGCACACACACGGATATTATACTCATTCTTACACGCTTACCATGTAACGCATTATGTGCTAATGATGTACCAACTGTTACACACAAACACACACACAAAAACACACCTTTCCATACATATTAGTAAATTCTCAACAGACAAAGAATATATAAGATTGTAAAAAAACTATGATACAAGAATACGATGATAATATAAGAGATTATAAGATACAAGAACACGATGATAATATAAGAGACTATAAGATACAAGAACACGATGATAAGAAACTATAAGACACAAGAATAAGATAGAGAATGGAAGATGAAATAAGGATAATTAGATAAATATGTAATTATGGAAAATGCAAAGAAAAACAAGAGAGAGATTTAAGGAAAAGAATAAATTGTGCTGTGAAGAAATTACGAATAAAGAAGAAATGGAGAATATTATATTAACACGTGAGAAAATACTCCCCGTCACGGACTGAGGTTAGTAAGGGCATGCACTCAGGGTAACGATTACATCTGCCAAAACAAGTCCTTCGCAAGAAGGCAACCGTTCTAGCCCTTAGTAGAAAAGGGAGTTCGTGACGTAAAACCGAATCATCACGTTCAAAAATACTGCCACAAAAATTTACTTTATTTTCCCGTTTTTGTGCCTATATTAGTCCCCATTCAGAGGTGTGGACACATACTGATTGGACTGAGGCTGGATGCCCATCTTAACGTCACGCGTTGGAATTTGCAGTGATCAGGATAGTAACTTCCTCACTTGCGCGCTCTACCACGGAGCTACAGCGGACCCCACGCCTACGAGATTAATAATGCGTAAAATTTAAATATTAAAAAGAAGCAAGGGAAAAAATAAACAAATTTCAGATGACGTAACAAAAACACGTGATCAATAAGGGACCGCAAATTATATTTATTTCATAAACGAGAGAGAGAGAGAGAGAGAGAGAGAGAGAGAGAGAGAGAGAGAGAGAGAGAGAGAGAGAATTTTCGTGAGTGTTTCTATTATATGTGTAAGTTAATATAATCTTGAATGCTTAATTGCTTTTAATAATTAAAACTGGCTTGTTTAACACAATTACAAGAATTGCTTAGTTTGAGCGAAACTGATGTATAAGGCAGGACAACAAATTGTACACAAAACTGGTAATATTCGTCCAATAACTACCATAATTATATATGAAAACTACCGATATGAACATTAAAATAACCGAATATTTAAATAAAAAATAATTATCAAGATAAATGAATGCACTCTATACGAAAAAAGAAAAAAATAGAATAGACTGCACGGAGTTCTTAAACAGGACTCCAGCACGCAGTCAAAACACTTCCCAATACGAATCAAGCAAAAACTCACGAACGACAAATGTATACACGATCAATACACGTACGAAACAGCAACAGGTTTTGAAACGAAGATAATACAAAGAATTCCTTGAACAATTACAGACTTATACTGCACAGTAAATGGGTGGCATATGTTGAAGACTATCCATTTCTGTAGAAGAAAGACGCAACAGGGGAAAAAAAAAAGAACCAAGTGTAATTAAGCGCGTGCTAGCCCATAATTTTTGTTGTTTAATGCTTACCCGATGGTATTGTTGTCGCTCTGACTCATTATTTATTTGGTATTTACATCACGTAGAACAGTTATGTTATGTAAAGGACGATTATAGCAAATAATGTGAGATTAATGAGCTGCTATCAGCGAGAGTTATGAGACTGCTAAAGCTAGTACAGATGGCTTGTCGTCGATTTTTTATTTATGTGACACCGGGACATGCAAAAACTGCCCTCATCAATAAAGGTCTGGGCACGAGAAAATACCAAGACGAAAGAAAAGAAAAAGGTTAAGGACAAGGCAGAGGTAATGTCACACAAAGGAAAACGACAAAGAAAAAACAGTGAAAGTAAAGAGGACCCAGAGATATGGAGGACTAGGCCCTGAGATGACGATAGATCTGCATTTTGAAGGATGATAGGTCATAAGAATTAGGAAAGACAGAAGGAGGAAGAGAGTTCCGGAGTCTGGAGGTAGATGGGAAGAAGCAGTCGCTGCACCGACCAATCCGCGAGCAGACTATAAAAAGCTTTTCTAATATATCAAAAGGTTAGGTTAATATCTGGACGAGGTAATGAGTGGTGATTTATTTACTGAATCATGACAAATATTAAAAAACAAAATATTCAATACAATCTTTTCTTCGTTTTCCATCCAGAAATATACCGCAAAATAATATATTTAATAAAACTTTGTAAAAAGAATAAGTTAATCTTACTTTTGTTCTGTCAAACATAAGAAAAATACATGAATCTATGCGCATAAATGTACTCAGATGAGTAAATTAATTTCAGATCTGCACTCTAGCCTGGGCAACGTAGTCACCGTGGCTCAAGCGGTAGCGTCTGCGGCTCTGGGGCGTCAGGTCGAGTGTTCGCGCCTCGTCACGGTCTGAGGTTAGCAAGGGCATGCACTCAGGGTAAGGATTACATCTGCCAAAACAAGTCCTTCGCAAGAAGGCAACCGTCCTAGCCCTTGGTAGAAAAGGGGTTCCGTGACGTAAAACCGGAACTCTAGCCTGGGCAACAAGATCCTTCCAAGCACCATAGGTGGTGCTTGGCAGGATCTTATTGCCCCCTTTTCTACCAAGGGCTAGGACGGTTGCCTTCTTGCGAAGGACTTGTTTTGGCAGATGTAATCCTTATCCTGAGTGCATGCCCTTGCTAACCTCAGACTGTGACGGGGCGCGAACACTCGACCTGACGCCTCAGAGCCGCAGACGCTACCGCTTGAGCCACGGTGACTACGTTGCCCAGGCTAGAGTGCAGATCTGAAATTAATTTACTCATCAGAGTACATTTATGCGCATAGATTCATGTATTTTTCCCATGTTTGACAGAACAAAAGTAAGATTAAGCTATTCTTTTTACTCTTTTTTTAATATATAATTTTGCGGTATATTTCTGGATGGAAAACTAAGTGTTTGTATTGAAATATTTGTATTAAATCCTTGTTCTACCTGGATTTTTGAGTGATAAAAATGACTACAACGATAATCTAAGCTTTAGTTTAAGAAGCATTAATTCCTATCAAGATGACGGGCACACAATTATCACCCACTCATGTCCAAGTTCAAAGAATTCCACATCAATGTCTCTGACAGCGGAAATTATAGAACCTTTAGACCAAATTACTTCTAGGTAATGCAAGGAGTGCACCATCTATCCTTAATTACTTATCTTTTTCTTCTAAGTATTATTATTACTATTATTATTATTATTAGTGGTAGTAGTAGAAGTAGTAGTAGTGGTGGTAGTAGTAGTAGTAGAAGTGGAAGTAGTAGTAGTAGTGGTACCATAATTATTATTATCATTAAGTATTAAGGAAAATTATCCTATATATTCTTGGTTAACTAACAATTATGGGTGATCTAGAGTACCCTCGAATTTCCTGATGTATTCTAAAATGTCAAATTAAGGGAACTTTCATTTCTAAACGCCAGACCCCTCCCTCCCTGATCCCCTTGTATCACATCTTCACATGGTGATATAACCCTGGGTATAAGCAGAGGTACATAAATATACTAAATTCTACCTCCGATTTTCCTATTCAATAATAATGGATATCTTTTTATGATTGTGACACCAGGACGGGCAAAAGAAAATATAAATAAATTTCCCCTCATCGGGCCTTGGCACGAAGAAAAAAATAATAAAGAGATGCAGAAATGGCGAGTGTTGTGACTTATCAGATGTGAAGGGAATAGTAAGAGATGTGTAACGAAGATCCAATAATATTCGGTGTTGATGTAGGCATAAAAAAAGAATCGTAACTGAAGGAAGACTTAACATCGAACTGTCCTGGACAGTCCTATTTAAGTCCAACAGACCTTTCAGCTGTAGTATTGCAATGGGCGACTGATGCCATGTACCACAGTAACAGTGATAAAGGTACTACAATATGTTATATCTACAAATAAAAACAGTAATAATAATAATACTAATGATAATTATTATTATTATTATTATGAAATTGAGCATCAATCATCTTAAGTTCTTGCAATCTGACGGACGCGCTACCATGCACAACACACACACACACACATCTATCAAAAAGTAATTCAATGTAAACAATATCATATGTACAGGTGTCATAAACAATGACCAAGGTACAGATTAATTAAAACAGATGTAATATCCATGAGATCACCGATATGATGAGAGGCAGCACATGGTAAGATGGTCTTCATGGTTACGCAACACTCGATCCATTACATTACAAAGATTCTTTGGCAAATACTGACTCTTCTCGTGTCAACAACCCATCAGTTAAGTCGAGTTTCTCATTAACTTACGCTTGCTAACGCTGTTTTGTGTGTGTGTGTGTGGTCACGCAGTGTGATTCGCGTAACCGCTGTTAGAAATTATAAACTATTTACTCGTGCTATTTACCGTAAACCCATAATAACCATTCATATGCTCGTTAGCGAGCAATACATCTTGTATTCTCTTTTTTTATTGGCCATTTCCTAAAGGACTTCCGCTTTTGGGATGGTTATGTTTTGAAGAGTCATGTCATCATAATGACAGTGGGGATGGTGTTTATGAGTATAAGTTGTCTGTAAGTATTAAGTTATATATGAAATATATATACAAAAGTGATAATGTATACTAATATTTTACAGTATTTGGAAGATGATGATGATGACTGGATACGAATGACACTGAGGTCAATATTCCATGGGTAATATTGATGAAAACTATGAAAAAATATATATTTAAGATTACTGCTTGGTTCATTATAATATTAACTAGTTCAAGTTGGCACTACTACTACACACACACACGCGCACACATATATATACTCTTAAAATCCACATACAATTGACACAAGTTGATAGAAGAACGACGGGGAAAAAGATTGCTTGATCTTTCTGGGTTACGATAAAAATATTTTTATCTGTTGTAATTGCCCAGTCGGTTAAGGTAGCGTGAACATGTGGCTTGCGACACGAGTTCGGTTCCCCTGAGTTTCATCATATATATCGTGGATATTAGTGTGTGTGTTTTGTGAGTGTGTGTGTATATATATTAATATACGATGGCAAAATCCCCCTTGCAAAGGTGGCGGTCGAGCCAAAGAACACACTTTCATCATAAACCACACATCTTGACCACTCTCTCTCTCACTCTATCTATCTATCTATATATAGATAGATCGATAGACAGATGAGAGAGAGAGAGAGAGAGAGAGAGAGAGAGAGAGAGAGAGAGAGAGAGAGAGAGAGAGAGAGAGAGAGTTAAATCCTATGATAACACTTACTAAAACCAATACGTCCTTTGAACGTACTGACTCACTGGATTTAATGGGATTAATATATCAACCTGAATGCCTGAACAGTAATTAGTTAAGTGAATTAGTCGTTCGCTCGTCATATTTCTTTAGTATGAATGATACTCCGTTGGTGACCTCGCTTCTCACCTTTGACATAACCTTATTAGGGTCAATGGAGCAGGTAAGAAAGGCGGAATACACCTGTGCGAATACGAGTATTTACCTAATTATATTTACTTCATTGTGATAACGGGAAAGAGCCCTATGCTCATAAGTCCACGTCTCTTGATCAGTTCCATTTTTATATTCAGTGATACTTATGATGTTTTTCCTTAAATTCAAAAGTATTTAGCATTTACTGTTTTCTCATTAATTAAATTTTAATTACCATAAATCAGTACCCTAAAAAAGTACTTCCTTACATCCTGCAAAGGAGTTTTCTCGCGAAGTTTCAAAGTAAAACCTCTAATTCTAGAGCCATCCATATCAGAAAATCGCTCCCCGTCCACTCTGTCAAAACCATGAAGAAATTTAAAAACTGTTACAATATCCTCCCTCTTCCTTCTAGCTTCGAGTGATGGTAAGTCTAACTCTCTCAACCCTTCCGCAAAACTGAGATTACGTATCTATATCAGACGCCTTATAGCATGTCTTTGAAGTCTCTCGAGCTTATTAATATGTTTTTTCATGTGTGAATTCCAAAAAGGCGATACTTATTCAAACTTTATATCTCATATAAGCCACCTGTTCGTTTGCCAAGAATGCATATGTTGACTTTGTTCTACCATTCATATGCATTTCTGGAGAAAAAATCTGCCAATACGTTACTTCTCGATCTCTTTCGTTCTCAATTTCTTGATGTTCAGCGCCAGCAACTGACTACACAAATTTGGGATTTTTTTTTTTTTGCACTCTTGCCCATTCTCATTACTTTACATTTTGAAGAACCCAAGTCTTATTAGCCACTTGTCTATGCTCTCATGGAGACTATTTAGGTTTTCCAGAAGTTCCCTACAATCTTCCTCATCCTAACTCTCTTTAAAAACTGTGTGTGCGAGTGTGTATGTATGTGATTACCTAATTATGATTACCTAATTGTGTTTACGGGAAAGTGCCCAAAGCTCGTATCTTCCCGTCTCCTGTGTGTGTGTGTGTATGTATGTATGTATGTATGTGTGTGTGTGTGTGTGTGTGTGTGTGTGTGTGTGTGTGTGTGTGTGTGTGTGTGTGTGTGTGATTACCTAATTGTGTTTACGGGAAAGAGCCCAAAGCTCGTATCTTCCCGTCTCCTGATCGGTGTGTGTGTGTGTGTGTGTGTGTGTGAGAGAGAGAGAGAGAGAGAGAGAGAGAGAGAGAGAGAGAGAGAGAGAGAGAGAGAGAGAGAGAGAGAGAGAGAGAGAGAGAGAGAGAGAGAGAGAGAGAGAGAGAGAGAGAGAGAGAGAGAGAGAGAGAGAGAGAAATTTAAAATGAACGTCAGTTACTCAGAAAAACAAAACAAAATAGAGATGGAACTTAAAAGTAATTAATAAAAAAAAAAACTACAACACACCTAGATATCACTTCCAGCTCAGGTCTCATGGCAAATATTAAGCAGGAAGAGGCATCCAGAGGGGCCAATCCATTTGGGTGAAACTAAACTGGAAAATAATCTGGAAATATAAGAATAAACAATACATACATCAGTACAGTTCATGTGTGTGTGTAATTACCTAACTGTGCTTACGGGAAAGAGCCTATGCTTGTAACTCCCCGTAACCTGGTCGGTTCCATTTTTATACGAAGTGTGTGTGTGTGTGTGTGTGTGTTTGTGTGTATGTATGTATGTATGTATGCATGTATGCGTGTGTGTGTGTGTGTGTGTGTGTGTGTGTGTGTGTGTGTGTGTGTGTGTGTGTGTGTGTGAGTGAGTGAGTGAGTGAGTGAGTGAGTGAGTGAGTGAGTGAGTGAGTGAGTGAGTGAGTGAGTGAGTGTGCAAGTATGTCAGGTCAAATTAGCATAATACTTACCAAGAAGAGTTTAATAACAAAATTTATCATTTATGACTAACAGACAAAAGGACAAGGAAACAGGCATTAGGAAAAAAAACAATAAATGTAAATATTAATCAGTGAAAGAAAACAAAAGAATGGAGTTAGAAATTATAATAAATGGATAATTTTAATTGTGTGGCTATTCAGTGAGTATAGTGAGATATGACAATTTTGGATATTTTGACCTTATCGAAAGAGGATGTTGTTAAAGATACTGTTCTATTGTCTATGCAAACCCCACACATCTAATTGCTGCTTACTATCTATCTATCTATTGAGAGAGAGAGAGAGAGAGAGAGAGAGAGAGAGAGAGAGAGAGAGAGAGAGAGAGAGAGAGAGAGAGAGAGAGAGAGAGAGAGAGAGAATGACCTAAGTAAAAAAAAAGAAAAAAAAAAACTCACTTCAGAGGCCCAAAGAGCCTCGCTGACATCGACCCATCTGAGAATCGCCGCAAAACGCGACAGTACCGGACCCATCCGCATTGCCCATGTAAGCTTGAAGTCCCCTGTTGGGTAAGGTATAATTGGTATATGTAAAAGTGCGCACACATACACACATATGTATACATAGCCTCATTCCTCCTTGTAAAGGGGGGTTTACACGGTCAAACGGTTCGTCGAACGCGGTTCGACAGACAAGTATTTCAAGTGATGTTCGAACGAGTGAACGGGGTATTTGGTTGTCGAACACGGAACGTGTTCGACAACCAAATACCCAGTTCACACGTTCGAACATCACTTCAAACACTTGTCTGTCGGACCGCGTTCGACGAACCGTTTGACCGTGTAAACCCCCCTTTAATTCCAATTTCCTATGAAGAATATCAAATAGAAATTATTGAAACTTGTTTTATATATTTAAACACGTAAAATATTACACTTTACAGAAATTAAAGTTATGGTCAAATTTTGAAAGAAATTCTTATCTTACATAAATGCATTTTTCATTCAGATATCTTTTTGATAATTATAACTGCACAAACCTCAATCCAGGCATCGAATGCTGATAACAGCGGTAGGATCATCTCTGATATCTCACCACCCAACAAATTCTGTGAAAAGCTATCCCACGAGACTCTAATCTTGCTTCTTTCGCTGTTGTCCTCTGTGCTCGCACGTGACACTGAAGGCAATGTCTCAGACATCACCAGAAGCCAGTCTGCAACAGAACGTCTCTTTCGTCCTGGAGGGAAAATTACGACCTGGAAATTAGAGAAGAAGAGCATGTACGAAATATATATATTCCAGTCATATTGGATAAAATATTTTCATATGTATAGACACATATTTCCTGGAATTAAGTAACGGAAATCAAGAATAAAGGTAACATTTAACATATATATATATATATATATATATATATATATATATATATATATTATATATATATATATATATATATATATATATATATATATATATATATATATATATATATATATATATATATATATATATATGAATCACTTTTTACCCCGACCGGGACTTGAACCTAGGACTTATAATTACTAAGTCAAGGCGCTACCAACTACACACCACAGAAGGTATAAAAGGAAGCCAATCTTATAGCTTATATCTGCTATACTTAGGAATGAACGCATTCTAACTGAATGCCACTATGTTCATATTACAGTTTCCCCAACCTCACTCGTGGCTTCATTTTAGCATTTAATTCAATTCCCAATCTCATTCGGGTCATACATCAACCAAGCAAACACATTACATATGTGAAAACATGAATCAGTGAGGTTGGGGAAACTATAATATGAACATAGTGGCATTCAGTTAGAATGCGTTCATCCCTAAGTATAGCAGATATAAGCTATAAGGTTGGATTCCTTTTATACCTTCTGTGGTGTGTAGTTGGTAGCGCCTTGACTTAGTAATTATAAGTCCTAGGTTCGAGTCCCGGTCGGGGTAAAAAATGATTCATGTTTTCACATATGTAATGTGCTTGCTTGGTTATGCATATATATATATATATATATATATATATATATATATATATATATATATATATATACATATATATATATATATATATATATATATATATATATATATATATATATATATATATATATATACATATATATATAATATATATATATATATATATATATATATATATATATATATATATATATATATATATATATACATATATATATATATATATATATATATATATATATATATATATATATATATATATATATATATATATATATATATATATATATATATATTACCAACCTCCTGTGAGACGTCAAAGAAGAAGGGGAGTAGAGGGGAGAATAACTTCTCCCCAAACTGTTTTCCTTTTTTGATGTCGGCTAACCCCCAATTAAAGGGGGAAACAGCCAAGGTATATGTATGTATGTATGTATGTATATATATATATATATATATATATATATATATATATATATATATATATATATATATATATATATATATATTTATATATATTCCCTTTCATGGTCAAAATTCTACTAATTACAATAATAATAACCAAAAGAAATAAGAAATTTGCATAATTAATATAATGGCAATTTAATTCATAGAGTTTATATGGCATATACCTTAAGAGACTTCAAGAGCAGACATTCAAGGTATACACTTCATAATTGAAAAAAAAATGTCAAGAAGTAATGCAAGCTGGTCCCCTATAGAAATACAATATTATTTTTATTCATATTATGACTCCTGCGCTTCAAACTTTCTATCTATCTACCTTGGCTGTTTCCCCCATTGGAGGGTCACCGACATAAAAAAAAAAGAAACAATAAGGGGATTACTTTGCTCTATGGGCAATGACGAGGGAGCTAGCGACCGTTCAGATGGCACTGCTGGAGTGCCACAGCCCATCCTCCCGGCTCTTCCACGACCTGTGTCGCTTCATAATGCCAACTCCCCTCCCACAGGGCTACCTCTGTAAGATGCAGCCCCGTGGTAACAGCAGATGCTCATCAGAGCTGCGTTACAATCGCTCGCTCACCACTCAAATTTGATAAAATATATTTAAAACTATTAAAATTTATCTCTCATTGTAAATACAGTGCTAATACACTCTAGTGAAATATGTTTAAAAAAGGAGGGCCTCATTATCATAATTCCTACTTAACTGATAATGATAATTAGTGAGAAAAATATCAACTAAATTAAACTTATCAACGACTGTCCTACCTGGTTAGCATTCTGGGTATTAGTATTGGCATTAATATTGTTATTCGACTGATCATTATTGTTGTTCAGGTTATTATTATTGTTATTATTGTTGATATTGTTGTTAATGTTGAGGATGAGCGTGATAACTCCTGTGACAAAAGTCAGGTAATTAAAGGTGTTGAAACCGGCCAACATCCCGTTGACTTGAGAGCATTTTCTCTTCTTCTTCCCTCCTGGCATGTAGATTACAGGTACTCTTGAAGTATATCTTGAATGTCGAGATAGATTCATTCTCTCTGACGACCGCGAGGACCTGTTTTGATTTTGAAAGGTGTCAAAACCTGCCAACATCCCGTTGACCCGAGAGCAGTTGCTCTTCTTCTTCCCTCCTGGCATGTAGATTACAGGTACTCTTGAAGTATATCTTGAATGTCGAGATGGATTCATTCTCTCTGAAGACCTTGACGACCATGACATGTTTTGATTTTGAAAGGTGTCATCCTCAAGGCTGTTATTTATTCTCAAATAATAAGTCAGTGATGAATTTCCGTCTAACTTTTTCTTGACATTTGAAATATCTGACGGTGGATTTCGATCGCTTGAGTGCTTACGAGAGACGATGTTTGTTGTTTTTCTTTTGGCCTTTTTCAAAGACTCCCTGATGTCTGTGTTATTATTTGAGGGCTCTGAACGTTTTAGGATCTTTGAAGTGTTATTACAGAGTAATTTACAATCGTGATTTTCTGGTGATTCATAAATAGCGTCACTGTCACAACAAAATTCTTGGTTATCACCGGAGAATAGTTCATTGGAGAAAACTTCACCAATGTCAATATTATTCTCAGTTTCTGTGAGATATCGCCAGTCTTTTATAAAGTGCTTTAGAATCACTTCCAATTCGAAGCCGAGATTCTTGAGTTCGAGATCATTAAGGGATGATGAAGACGAAGCAACATTTAATTTCGGTATTATTAAAATCACTGATGCAAATAATAAGTACATTTTGATAGTAACTATAAAAGCCACTTACAGCTTAATCTCATCTAAAAACGAACAACGATAAACGATGATCATTAAAATCTGACATGGAATATAAAAACGTAACTCGTGTTTTAAAGAAATGAACACGGGAGAACTGACAAAAATGGATAAGCAACAGAGACAAAAACATGACACTCCTGGTTCTATAATGACAAAGAAGGCGTGGTGAGTAAGGTTGGAGGGTGTCTTCTCATTATCTCAGAGACTTGGGGTGGAGTCTTTGAGACAACACGACTCGGATCGTAAAAATCACACCTGACCCAAATCTTTTCCTCCAAAGGCAGACATATAATTAAATTCTGCTTCGGGTTTTCTATTACAGTTACACCGACCTCGAACGGGGCAAGACGTTTTTATGGGCTGGGAACTGCTTCTTCATGCGTAAGGTCGTGTTTGTGCATAAGCGAACACTAATACACAGACACACTCCATCAATTAAGGCATGAAATAAAAATAGTGATTTCCCATGCGGTAACCGTGAATGCACTGTTGCATTCTAGAGTGTTTTGAGTATGCGTTTACGTGAGAGTTTTAGTCTTAGGCCGCTTTCACACCAAAGTGGTAAGTCGCACGTAGCATGCCAGTTGAAAACGAAAATCTGGAAATATATGAAACCTTGCGAACAGAAGTGGCGTGACACGTCCTATGTGCAACGCCACTTCTGCGTGCAAGGTTTCATATATTTCCGGATGTTCGTTTTCAACTGGCGTGTTACGTGGCATGCCACGTGCGACGTACCACTTTAGTGTGTAAGCAGCCTTACTTCAAGCTCATAATAACATTTCGTGTTTTCCCCATCCATATCATAGCCTTTCCTCTTAAGTATTCTGAGGGTTTTTGAAATATCATACTTAGATATTTAATTTTAATTCCTAATAAATTACTCAGCTCTTAGCTTCAATATCACAAGTCCGGACGTTAGAAATAACACAAAATTTAAATTATCTGAAAACAAAGTTAAATATCCAATCATTTAAAAAAATGTTATATACGTAAATACTGAGAGGGAACAATTTAACAATAGGTGTTTTACCTAATAAAAAGAAATTGTTATCTTGAAGTGCCAATTACTGGGTGACAAGAATTGTTATCAAAGTATAACATATACACGAGATTGACTATTTAACTAGCAGTTCCTTAATAAATATACCATAATAATACAGAAATACTAATGTGCAGATATTTGTGTGTTTCAGTACATAACGGAATTATTTCTACAAAGGAGAAGAAAGAGGGAGGCGGTGAATTTAAAGGAGAGCATTAGGGGGGAGAGGGGGTTTCAATACTATTATATATCTAAAGGGGGTTTACACGGTCAAACGGTTCGTCGAACGCGGTTCGACAGACAAGTGTTTGAAGTGATGTTCGAACGTGTGAATGGGGTATTTGGTTGTCGAACACGGAAATTTATCTAAAGATATAAAAGCACTGTGTATATTTGTGTGACGGTTTCTTACTCGTCAAATTGCATGATTCATTTCTAAAGTATTTGAATTTAAGTGAAAATTCTGTAAATATTGCAGAAGACTCCAGTGCTATGTCAGTGTGTGAAATGCATATTATTTCTCTCGGTTTATGAAAAAGATGAGAGACACGTGAAAACTGATTCATACTTGGATGTGTTTTAAAGACATTATAAGATAACCATGTGCTTGAAATTCACTTTCATAATGCAGTTAATGGAATAACTTGTTTTTATTCTACTATAGATGAAAATAAGTACCCAGAGGAATATAGACAAGATGAGGGCTTTATGCTGCTACATAATCAGTGTCTTAATTAATTTCGTCCAGAGCCGACATATGAACAAATGGTTCGTAAATCGAGGTATTGACCACCTAGAGGTAGGCTATGCAGCATTAGCCTACGATTTTGAAGTCATACTACAACGCCATCTAAAAAACTGGGAATTCTTGACGGAGACGACGACAGCGATGGATATTGGCAAAGTGATTGATAAAAGAATCTTTGGAAATGAATGGAATAAAAACGACCATGAAGTCAATAAACAAGTACATGAAATCCACACTAAAAAGAGGAAATACTATAAGCACGTGCACACAGATTTTGAACATGGCACAGTAAACATCGACTATACTAGTTATGCGACTCAACAAAAAGTGAAAACCCCGTGGAAAAAACACATAATTAAAGAAGGAACATTAAAACCACAGAATCGATATCATGCTGTAGAAAAACCCGAAGAGGCCACTAGTTTGGGTCAGAAAATTCGAGGTAACCAGCACCAAGACTCGGAGAACTCCCAGACAAGTCCATTCTTGGACCGGATCAAGCGTTCGGGGTCCTTACCCATCATGTACATGCCCGGAGAGAAAAAGAAAAGACAGTGTGTTTCACCTAATGGTATATTTTCAGGGTATAACGCCTTCAGTTATTTAAGCTTTATAACAGGTGTTATATCCCTTATTCTCAACGTCAACAATAATATCAACAACAACAACAATAACAATAACTTGAACACCAATAACGCTGTCAGTAACAACAATGTGGATGCTAATTCCAACAGTCAGACAGGAAATCAAGTAAGCAAGAAGTGTATTGAACAAGATATTTATCCTTTAGGCCACTTTAATACCAAAATGGCACGTCGAACGTGGAATGCCACGTGACACGCCAGTTGAAAACGAACATCCGGAAATATATGAAACTTTTCACACAAAAGTGGCGTGCCACATGAGACGTGTTATGCCACTTGTGTGAAAGGTTTCATATATATCAGGATGTTCGTTTCCAACTGGCGTGCCACGTGCGACGTGCCACTTTGGTGTGAAAGCCTTACATTAGCACTGCAATATGCATGTACAGTATTATTACTACTGATAACCTGTACTTCCAGGTGTCCAAAGAAATTAATATTTGTAGGAACATTCTTTGGGTAAACAGTAGCCTAAACTATGCAAAGAAAGAGTGGTTATAGTGAATGTTAGTGGAAAAAATCTAATGTTTTTGAAATTTCCAGTGATTATTAGTTCCCCATTTAGTGTAACTACTAAAATTACTCTTCATTTTAATAATAAAGAAGTCGATTTTTATTAAACCCGCTTGGTACTGACAACATATATGTTTCACAAACATCAAAGTTAATATTCTTCGAAAAACTTGAAGTGGTACAGTTAAAAACAACTTGTCAACAGAACAAAGAAATACTTTTATGTGATAGCTAATGTAGAAATTCATATAAAAAAGTTGATTAAGTACATCTCTGAAAGAATTTGTGAAAGCTGGATTCAAAAACTTAAAATTTTTCTTATTTGTACCTTATCAAGTAATCACTTCATATTATGCATAGCTAGTTCCAAAAGACATAACTTGTCAGTTTTACGCCACGGACTCCCATTTCAACCAAGGGCTAGAACGGTTGCCTTCTTGCGAAGGATTTACTTTGACATACGTAATCATTACCCTGAGTGCATGCCCTTGCTAACTATTATTATTTTTCAGATTGTGGTATTTCCAGCGGGAAGGAGACGCCGATCATTAGTAGAATACATTGCTTCAGTGCCAATAACCAACGACACAGAGCGATCGATAATCAGTTATCCTGTCACAGACCATTTTGCAATCTGCCTCAAGATATTAATAGAACTTGTCAACGTAAGTACATATCTAACCATCCACAAATTCGAAAGCGCTTTGAATTTATTTACATTATAAAAAAAAATCAAAGAATGGGATTTATTCTTACAAATATTTCTTAGATAGCCAAAAATATGACGTTCTGAAATGCCTTTTGAGTATATATATTAATTAGTAGTAGTAGGTTGGCTCATGGCACCAGCCACCCGTTGCGATACTACAGTTGAAGGATTTTTTTGAACTAAAATAGGTCTGTCCAGGACAGTTCGATGTTAAGTCTTCCTTCAGTTACGGTTCTTTTTATATGCTATCAGCTACACTGAATATTATTGGATATTCATTACACATCTTTTATTATCCTTTCACATCTGACAAGTAATTACACTCTCCATCTGTTTCTCTTACTTTATGTATTCTTCGTGCCCAGGCCCGTTGAGGGCTGTTTTATTTTATAATTTATTTGCCCGTCCTGGTGTCACAAAAAAAGTGTATATACAAGTAGGAAAATAATCTTAGGATATTATACAATAACATTAATTCGCAAAGGAAAACAATCACTAATATTCCTTTTACAGGATGACCTGGAGAACAACCTGAGG
The DNA here is from genome assembly GCA_037179515.1 of Halocaridina rubra. Lineage (NCBI taxonomy): Eukaryota > Metazoa > Arthropoda > Malacostraca > Decapoda > Atyidae > Halocaridina > Halocaridina rubra. The sequence goes on along the minus strand of JAXCGZ010005874.1, from coordinate 71,473 downwards.
ATATGAATATAATATACGATGAAAAACTAAATCAAACAGTACCGATATCTCAGTCAAAGGACGATCCTATCAAGGTCTTGCATCACACGTGATAAAACTTTTGATAAACACAGGATCCAAATGCATGATTTATTCTCAAGTCTGAGCTCATGGAACGGGTAGAACAGGAACTCAAAAAGCATGATTAATTCTCAAGTCTGAGCTCATGGAACAGGTAGAACAGGAGCTCAAAAAGCATGATTTATTCTCAAGCCTGAGCTCATGGAACAGGTAGAATAGGAGCTCAAAAAGCATGATTTATTCTCAAGTTTGAGCTCATGGAACAGGTAGAACAGGAGCTCAAAAAGCATGACTTATTCTCAAGTCTGAGCTCATGGAACAGGTAGAACAGGAGATCGTCAAGTGATGATCCTAAAAAAAGACTTCACACGTCAAAGCAGGAGTTCATTGGGCCTACTGTGTTGACCGGGGCTATACATTGCAAGAGGGACGCCATTGTCCTCTTCTTCTTATCTTCAAGTGGAAATAGCAATAATACTGGCTGTATAAGCTAGTTTAGGGTGATTAAAATCGCGACATCTTGGAGGAGAGGATGGGAGGGAACATTAAATTCCTACATTCTAAGGGAATTATTCACAAATCTAATTCTAAAACTTAATCTAGAAATAGACACCAAGATCAAGAGTAGATTTAAAAAAATATTATTTTTCCATATTAAATTATTAACTGTCCCCTCACTTATATTTTTTTTTCATTTTAAATTATTAACTGTCCCCTCACTTAAGTACTAATCAATAATCAAAACATTAACCATGTAACCTGTATATACAAACAACTCTTTCCAGTCCATTACACATCTAAAATCTTACAGGTTAAGTATTCTATTTCTACAGGACTTATTTCTAATACCTTTTTTATTTTATTTCTCCACACAAGCATTGCAAATAATCCTCATTAGAAGGGCCGTAAAATTATAATTCATGAATAAATTCATTCTGTTATGCACACAAGGCCACGCTTGGTAACACGTGGGAGCAACGTGTTGCTTCTCTGCATGTTACATGGCACACCAGAGCATCAAGACCGTTACTCTCAAGAGTACCGCAGGAGGAGCAGCTCCTCTCCCCCAACGATTGCTGAGGAGCAGCTCCTCTCCCCCCAACGATTGCTAATTATTCAAACTTCGACTACACGCGAGGGGAAAATGTAATATAAAAATAAAATTATAAGAAATAGAGTAAAAATAAATAAAAATAAAAAATGTACATGAATAATTAGTTAATAATTTTCAGGAAGTCAATCTTGCAACTACTAAAATATGATAAAAAAAAAATATATAGAAATGCATTAATAAAAGATTATTTTTCGTTAACCTAATCTAGCCCATGCTAGCAGGTGGCCACGTGAAAGACTAGAATTGAGGAAGTATAACTCCAAAAATGCTTGAATAAAAAATAAAGTGTTGTACTGCTAGAACCACCACTCCCCTATCGCTTTTAGACACTTTCTACAATACAAAGAAAATAGAGAGAGAAATATCTATTTTTGGTCATTACTGGGCATATATCTTTAAGTCGCCTTTCATGAAACGCATAAAATGCCAAAATTAAATTCATTCTTATCTAAAAAAAAAAAAAAAAAAAAAAAAAAAAAATATATATATATATATATATATATATATATATATATATATATATATATATATATATATATATATATATATATATATATAAATAAATAAGGGAAAGAAAGAGATAGTTATTCTTCTCTACCACCATGAATGAAAAAAAAATAATTCAAAATTATAAATACAAAATATATACATAAATAAACAAACAAAAAACTTTGAAACTCGATAAAACAGCTTGACCAAGCTTACATAGTCTTTGCATGTGCATTTAAAAAGTTTTTATCAGCATTGAAAACACACCAGGTGTATTAAGACAAGTTATGGATATTTAAAATATAACATTTAAAATAAATAAACAAATAACTATATATAAAAAATAAATAAAAATCTACAGTCACTTTTCGTTTGAGACTTCTCTTATATACTATCATCTATCCATATAATCGGGATAAAACTGGGGGGGGGGGGACGAGCTGGAACCGAGCCCACTCAAGACACCACAGAAGATGGAGGAGGATCAAGACTGGAAGGCATTGAGGGGGGGGGAGCTCGTATATGAAGTACAGAGGGAGTGTGACATGAGAGGGGAAGACCCTTCTGCTAGTTTTGTTAATAAAATGTTATCGGGTTTGCATAACACTGCGTACTAATGGACACTTTGGCCCGATTTCTTAAACAGTGTAAACCAAGGATACTATATTGTTAGTTAGCTAGACACACACAAATGGATTTCATAAAGGCACCTGACGCGGTTCTGTGTATGGCTAGGATCCCGTACGGGATCCTAGCCATACACAGAACCGCGTCAGATGCCTTTATGAAATCCATTTGTGTGTGTCTAGCTAACTAACAATATAGTATCCTAGGTTTACTGTGCATGGCTAGGCTCCCACATGGAATCCTAGCCATACACAGGACCGCCTCAGTGCGTTTATGAAATCCATTTGTGTGTCTAGCTAACTAACAATATGGTATCCTAGGTTTACACTGTTTAAGAAATCGGGCCTTTGTACAAGGAAAAGTCTCAAGTCGGACTCCACAAAGTGGTTTCTTATCGCCACTACCATTTGTAGATATGGAGTATGAATTGGCGTCCCTGTCAACTTAGCGAAATAATATGTATATTGTATGACAAGATTTTGTGTGTCAAGTCCTCAAGAAAAGATATATATTCCATAGGAAAATCATATAAAATTAAAAAATGCTGCAAAAGTATTATGACAGCGGCCTAAACCAACCGAGAAATTTTTTTTATACACAATCTCATTTTCTGTCACGAACGATTGCAACGCCCTCAAGCGGCGAACTGCACAAACTGACTGACGTACACAGTACGAGAAACAAACTCCATACAACCACGAATCATTTTCGTTGATCAACTATTAATATTTCGTTGTGTCCATTCTTAAATCCCAGACGAAGCCGTTTTCATTCAGAATAATCAATTACTCCACAAGACTTCAAACTGAGTATCGAAACAGACTTGTTTTATATGACTCACTAATTCGTTTTCTATGACAGTGTTACCGATAAAAAGTGTAGTATTGACTAACTGATAATTATGTTATATCAACGATAAATAAAGAAAAAATGGAAGTAATATGGAGGTTAATGTCTATTGTGGTTCTGAGGGCAATAGGAGCAAAGGGCAAGACAGAACTGAGAGTTCAAGTTGAGGATGTCATGAGTGCCGAACTGGAGCAATTACTTCATGAATTCATGACCATGTGGCGAGAAGTGCCTCAAGACGACATCCGAGACTGGCATGACACTCCCCCCGAAACAGACATACAGGACTTTGAAATATATAAAATTTCTAAACGCATGGAACAAAGAGATACAGGACCCAAACACACGAACAACGTGCAAAAAATTAACGAAGATTTCAATGCACAAGTAGAGAGTAATCTTCGCGGTAAGTCTTCCCTGAATCACAAGACCAAAGACGGAAGGCATAATACACAGTCCTCTGGATATATTCACTCTCTTGAATACCTCCGGTCGTTGCAGTCCCGTACCATCAGGAGATCGGTGCCCCCAAGCCTCTACCTTCGTCAGAAACAGCCTAAACGGTGCATGGGTTCCGCTTCGGCCTCCGTTTTCACTGGGGGCAACGCCCTGGACTACATGAGCTTCCTGGTCACCGTCAGCACGTTGATACTCAATATCAATAACAATATTAATAACAACAACAATAATAACAATAACAATGTTAACAATAACGTCCAGAATAGTAACGTTAACACGAATCTCAATTCTAACAATGCTAATCAGGTGAGCCAAATATAATTCTAACAATGCTAATCAGGTGAGTCAAATATAATTCTAACAATGCTAATCAGGTGAGTCAAACATAATTCTAACAATGCTAATCAGGCAAATCAAATATAATTCTAACAATGTTAATCAGATGAGTCAAATATAATTCTAACAATGCTAATCAGGTGAGTCAAATATAATTCTAACAATGCTAATCAGGTGAGTCAAATATAATTCTAACAATGCTAATTAGGGGAGTCAAATATAATTCTAACAATGCTAATCAGGGGAGTCAAATATAATTCTAACAATGCTAATCAGGTGAGTCAAATATAATTCCAACAATGCTAATCAGGTGAGTCAAATATAATTCTAACAATGCTAGTCAGATGAGTCAAATATAATTCTAACAATGCTAGTCAGATGAGTCAAATATAATTCTAACAATGCTAATCAGGTGAGTCAAATATAATTCCAACAATGCTAATCAGGTGAGTCAAATATAATTCTAACAATGCTAATCAGGTGAGTCAAATATAATTCCAACAATGCTAATCAGGTGAGTCAAATATAATTCTAACAATGCTAATCAGGTGAGTCAAATATAATTCTAACAATGCTAATCAGGTGAGTCAAATATAATTCTAACAATGCTAATCAGGTGAGTCAAACATAATTCTAACAATGCTAGTCAGATGAGTCAAATATAATTCTAACAATGCTAGTCAGATGAGTCAAATATAATTCTAACAATGCTAGTCAGATGAGTCAAATATAATTCTAACAATGCTAATCAGGTGAGTCAAATATAATTCCAACAATGCTAATCAGGTGAGTCAAATATAATTCTAACAATGCTAGTCAGATGAGTCAAATATAATTCTAACAATGCTAGTCAGATGAGTCAAATATAATTCTAACAATGCTAATCAGGTGAGTCAAATATAATTCCAACAATGCTAATCAGGTGAGTCAAATATAATTCTAACAATGCTAATCAGGTGAGTCAAATATAATTCCAACAATGCTAATCAGGTGAGTCAAATATAATTCTAACAATGCTAGTCAGATGAGTCAAATATAATTCTAACAATGCTAATCAGGTGAGTCAAATATAATAAGTAGAAAAATTTAGAAAATTTTTATTTTTAAATGTTTGCTTAACTCAGTTTCACATTTCAAAATAACAGTTATTTAACGTGGTTTTATTTTTGCTAATTAATGTTAATGGTCAACTTTAACAGAATATGAAGAGAAACATTAGTGATAATAAAGTGAAAATACACTCCATCAAAGTTGTCAAAATAATAAATCGCGCGAGCGCGCGCACACATATAAATGTAACTCTCAATTTTAGTTATTCAAGCCATGTAATAAGTTGGTAACGTCATACATGGGTAAAGTTCAAGTAGGATTCAAGTAAAAAAAAAAAAAAAAAAATAATAATAATAATAATAATAATAATCATCATCATCATCATCTTTGAAATTCCAATAAGTTATTACACTCTCGAAAACTTTTAAGAAGAAAAGATAACCCTTTTCCGAACAAAGAGTTAACAAAAAAATTAACAGAAGTTAAGTGTGTTACTATGAAAAAAAAAAAGGTTTATTTTTCAAAATTAAATCAGTGAATGCAAAATCAATTCGCAACGGATGACATGGCATTCAGGAACACCTGTTTCCACCAAGGTCAACAAGAATTTTCCCTGAAGAGCCTCAGTAAAAAAAAAAAAAAAAAAAAAAAAAAAAAAAAAACACACAGGTATAACAAACGTACTGAAGATTACCATACGTTTTACATGACTACTTCCTGTCAAACGTTTGTTCCGGTTTTACGTTACGGACTCCCTTTTCTACCAAGGGCTGGAACGGTTGCTTTCTTGCAAAGGACTTGTTTTGCCAGATGTAATCGGTACCCAGAGTGCATGCCCTTGCTAACCTCAGACCGTGACGGGGCGCGAACCCTCGACCTTACGCCTCAGAGTTGCGGACGCTACCGTTTGAGCCACGGTGACTACTACTTCCTGTCGAACGTATCGACCCTTGAGATTGTGAAAATGGTGTAGCAACCGTGACTCGACGCATCAGTTTGTTGACTTAAGGGGGGTTTACACGGTCAAACGGTTCGTCGAACGCGGTTCGACACACAAGTGTTTGAAGTGATGTTCGAACGTGTGAACGGGGTATTTGGTTGTCGAACACGGAACGTGTTCGACAACCAAATACCCCGTTCACACGTTCGAACATCACTGCAAACACTTGTCTGTCGAACCGCGTTCGACGAACCGTTTGACCGTGTAAACCCCCTTTTACAGGCTCTGTTGAGACGATATGGCTCTAACGCGAGGGGACGCCACTATTTTTCCCTTTTTATTCCCAAATAACCATAAAGAAAAGGTGTATGAGTCACTCAGATTAACCAAACTCGGGACAAAGCTACCGAAAGGTAGACATGCTTCAAAAGTTAAATAAATATCGAATAACAAAAGCAATAATTACATTACACATGTTTGTTTGTTTATTTGTTCCGGTTTTACGTCACGGACTCCCTTTTCTACCAAGGGCTAGGACGCTTGCAAGCGAATAACAAAAATCAATAATCAGATTACGCACAGAGATGGAAATTATTTATTTGAAAGGCGCTCTTTACATGAATAGATTGGAAATCATTGTAAATAAAGGCAATTAGTTCTTGTAAAACAACAGGATTTTCGATCGAACTGGAATCATCAACTACTTGAAATGCTTCCATAAAAAAAAGCTGCTGGTTGAATTATATCAAAACAGACACAATCGTGAGCAAACTAGTCTTGAGAAAAACGTTAACATAAAAAAACACATGGAATAGCTCTTGCAGAATTACAGAGCTTCTAAGAGCCGTTTTGTAAACTTTTTATGAGAACAAGAAATGATAAAAAGTGGTCAAAAGGGAACTGGGCTGACCCCCCTCCTCTTTTTCACACACACACAGATATATATATATATATATATATATATATATATATATATATATATATATATATATATATATATATATATATATATATATATATATATATATATATATAGATAGATAGATAGATAGATAGATAGATAGATAGAGAGAGAGAGAGAGAGAGAGAGAGAGAGAGAGAGAGAGAGAGAGAGAGAGAGGAGAGAGAGAGAGAGAGAGAGAGAGAGAGAGAGAGAGAGAGAGAGAGAGAGAGAGAGAGAGAGAGAGAGAGAGAGAGAGAGAGAGAGAGAGAGAGAGAGAGAACAGAATAAAGTTGAACGAAACGAAATAAATATTTCTCTTATATCATAAAAAAAAATGCAACTGATGGTTTTTTTCCACTCTCTACGAGAATCACCAAAGAACTTCTTATTTTAAATTTTTATACATTTCCTATTAAAGAGAAATGAAAATAAAGATAAAAATTACTTTATGATTTAGCTTACTTTATGAGTATTTCAACTGTGCAGTCAAGAAGAAAGCTTAATACCATTATACTGTATATCAATCCTCAATATACATATGGCTGACACTAGGCACAGTTTTGTATCTAATAATAATAATAATAATAATAATAATAATTATAATAACAATAATAATAAACCTCTATATCCATTATAATGGGTATTCGTCAGCCGGGGCAAGCCCCAACCCCCCACAGTGGTGACCAGCCACAGCAGTAACCTGCCAATAAACAGCTTAAACTCTCGGTCTTGGACGGGAACCGATCTCTCGACCTCGTGAATGCGAAGCCAGCGCGTTACCACTGTACTAGACCAATGTATCTGAATATTAACACACGAATAATACAAAGATACATGCATGCATGGCCCCATTCCCCCTTGTAAGGGGGGTGCCCGAGCCAAAGAACACGCATTCACCACGATCCAACTCATACCACAATTACTCCTCTTAGCTTCTTGGGTATGAATAGACATTCTACCTACAAAATATAATCACTCTCAAATAATGGCAAGCAGTGCTTAAATATATTTTGATAGGTAATTGAGGAAAATATAAAGCCACTTGGTAAGACATATCAGCCAGACATAGTTGGTTGAACAGACATAGCTGGTTGAACAGACATGGCTGGTTGAACATGATTTGCGTGCGAAAATCTGCATCTAATGTCATAATTCTCAGAATAGAATTTCCCTTTCAAGAGCAGGATGCATGATGCCTATAATGCCATTAGCTCTACTGGCATTACAATAGTATGGTATTTTATGTGGCACTATTCATCCCCATTATGGGGGTGGGCACAGACAAGTTGGAGCTGGGGAAGTAAGGCTGAAATGATAAAAAAGTAAAATGTTTTTTACAGAAAGATATTGGTAAGTATAATATAATACCAAATCTTCGTATCACAACTAATAGTAAACATAATAAAAGTTGCAATTCATTTTGAGTGTTTTTTTTAGATTAATGTGATGCCACCAGGCCGTCGTCGGCGCCAAGTAAACGCCACAAACTCTTCCACTCTGTTGACACCTTCCCGATGCCCATCCCCAGTGAGGTAAATAAATCTTGTTTTAAAATGTTATTAAATGAACCAAAAGAGATTTGATACGGTAAGCAATAGAATTTATTATTTGTTGGATGTCAAGCCAAAGGACTTGCAGCTTAAAATGTCGTGGTTAGACCCCCTCCCCCCCAAAAAAAATTAGTAATTGTCAAAAAGGAGAGATTTTTCCTCAAATATTATAAAGGATTTTTAATGCATCAAGACACGAATAAATACTACGTTAAAAAAATTCAATCTCTAAAATTACCGTTTTTCTTTTTCAGTCCCGATATGATACGGGTTATAGACCTGCTAACAGAGGGGCTGATGAGAGGGCCTAGAAACGCGGACCACTGGAGTCAAATATACAATTGACGATATAATATGATTCCATTTTTTCACTTCATGAGTTTCTTTTTAAATTATAAATGCAAAGGTAATATAAAGGTGCGTCCACCCCGGCAACATGCAGTCGGAAACAAGTTGTAAACATTGACCTAAACATCGTAGTCGATATCTACAGACACCAGTAGTACCAACATATCACTTATAGCGCCATACCAACATATCGACACCATCATATCAGTAGCAACATAAACATTGTTGCGTCCAATGTTGTCAATTTTGTTGTTGATATGTTTGGTTGCCGGTGTGGACGCACCATAAGGCTCTGTATAAGAAATTGCCAGAATTTAGACTAGGATGGGCAACAAGCAGAAAAAGAAAAATAACAGCTACCAATATATTAATTAATGCTTCCAGTATTGCAAGGCTATGTGGACAATATTGGCAGTTTCCTATTAGCATTCTGTGACAGCACAAGATTCCATATTTACTAAAGACATGCATTTTCGAAAAGTTATTTTTGAGTCAATAAAATATTATTCAGTGTTTGTTCAAGGTTTTTCTTTATTTTTTTAAGAGTGTGACACCGGGACAGGCAGAAACTGTCCTCATCAATAAAAGCCCGGGCACGAGAATATACTAAGACGAAGGAAAAGAAAAAGGTTAAGGACAAGGCAGAGATGAGGTAATGTCACACAAAGGAAAACGACAGACAGAAAAAACAGTCAAAGTATAGAGAACCCAAAGATATGGAGGACTAGGCTCTGAGAAGACGATAGATCTACTTTTTGAAGGATGAAAGGTCATAAGAATTGGGAAAGACAGAGGAGAGACATGACCATTATTATTCTTTAAACTGTTCCACAATCATCGAATAATCACTCAAACCTAATTTTATCAGTAAATTATTTTTAATCAATTATTTATTTGCTAATCTTAGCCAGAGTGGTAATCTTTGGTTCTGTTGACAGTGGGTACAATATCTAAACTATCAGTTAAAGGTCTGAAAGCATAGTTTTTAACTAAAAAAAAAAATCTCTAGAGATGGATTCTGGGCCATAGTCAGACACAAGTTTCTGGACCATAAGTCAGGCACAAGTTTCCGGACCACAAGTCAGACAAAAGTTTCCGGACAATAAGTCAGACACAAGTTCCCGGACCATAAGTCAGACACAAGTTCCCGGACCATAAGTCAGACACAAGTTTCCGGACAATAAGTCAGACACAAGTTTCCGGACAATAAGTCAGACAAAAGTTTCCGGACAATAAGTCAGACACAAGTTTCCGGACCATAAGTCAGCTACAAGTTTAAAAAATACATGGAAGGTCAAGATTATATATATATATATATATATATATATATATATATATATATATATATATATATATATATATATATATATATATGTATATATATATGTATGTATGTATGTATGTATGTATGTATGTATGTATGTATGTATGTATGTATGTATGTATGTATGTTTGTATGTATGTATGTATGTATGTATGTATGTATGTATGTATGTATGTATGTATGTATGTATGTATGTATGTATGTATGTATGTATGTATGTATGTATGTATGTATGTATGTATGTATGTATGTATGTATGTATGTATGTATGTATGTATATATATATATATATATATATATATATATATATATATATATATATATATATATATATATATATATGAGTCAGAACTATTCCATGTCTACTTTCGGTGACGATGCTGCTAAATTCTGAAGACCAAAAAGCTAAAATACTTGAAAAAAAGTGGCCAGCATAATATTAATCTTGACTAAAAAAAAATAAATAAATAAATTAAAAAAAAAAAAAAAAAAAAAAAAAAATATATATATATATATATATATATATATATATATATATATATATATATATATATATATATATATATATATATATATATATATATATATATATATCACCAGTCATCCTAAAGACTATTAAGTATTTACTCGTGTATGATGTTCAACTTTTGTGTAGTCTTAAAAAAAAATCTCTCTCTCTCTGTCTCAAGAGAAAACTAACATGCCTCTGTGACTTTAATATCCAAGTTACTGCACCCAAGTAATCTCAAGTGATGCGTTCGTTCGTAGCTAATAGCGATTTTTTCCATGGCTATTAGTTATAGCATTATTATTACATGGCGAGAGTATTCCTAGGAACAGGAATAAGCCCAAGGAACCAATTTTCAATGGCTATTTTTTTTTTTATAGAATTATTACATGGCGAGAGTATTCCTAGGTTCAGGAAACAGCCCAAGGAACCATTTTTTTCCATAGCTATTTGTTATAGAATTATTGTATGGGGAGATTATTCCCAGGAATAAACCAAAGGTACCTTGCACTATGGCCTAACAAGTAAACAGAATATAAATTTCTGTCTCGCATGACGACTAAAGTGTTACAGGCTTTTGAATTACAGCATAAATGGCATTGTATAACTAAAATAAATATTTCAACTGACTCTTACAACTAAAAATGTATGTAAAAAATAAATAAATGAGCTGAAAACAGAGCAATTTCTTACTTCATAATGACAACTGACATGTAAACATTCTCTATTGTCAAACTTAGAAATTTTTTTTCATAATTCGTTTATTCATATATATATATTTTTTTTATAGTTGTGGGGCGGGCTTGTTAGCTTGCTAACAAGCTCCATTTGATGTAATTGCCTATTATGTCAATAAATATTTTGAATTTGAATGTAAATATCCTATTGCTTTAATAAAATTAAAACATTACAGTAGAGTTATATACAAGAAGTATCGAATCACAAATAGGAGTTGAAACTTAGTCCATTAGCAATTCATCAGTGATTATGGGAAGCTACCAACAGCTGGTAAGTCTCCAGATACACTGATGTCGGTATTATGGTTTCGAATCCTGGTCAAGGATATCAGAGTCCATTGGCAATCCATCAAGGATAATGGGAAGCTACCAAAAGCTGGTAAGTCTCCAAATACACTAATGTCGGTATTATGGTTTCGAATCCTGGTCAAAGATGCCAATGTATTTCTAATACATATGATAATGTGTTTATGTGAATATTGTAGGCACGGATAGCACAATGGAAGAAGGAGTTAAGAAACAGGATTAATAAGAAACATTTTTGATGACATTAACTTCAGAGTTAAAAAAAAAAAGCCTTGATTAGTCACAAGATGAAGAGAATAAAACTTTCTTGAGACTTATGGTATGGTCATGTCGTTAGGAGGGATGAACAGTATGTTGGGAGGAGGGTGATGGAAATGGATATACAGGGTAGGAGAAGGTGAGGGAGACCAACGCGTAGGTGGATGGCTTGCATCAATGACGACCTGAGGTCTAAATGTTTGTTGAGTGATGAAGTATGGGACAGAAACAAATGGAGAAAACTGGCCAGAAACATCGACCCCACATAACAGTGGGAAAAGATGTAGACGAAGAAGATGTAAAAAATGAGGATGAGGAAACAGTAGAGGCGTATTCTATCCTCCTTTAAGAACTTATTTAAGCAATAGCATAACTACAAACAATTAAATACCTCCACTGAAGGGTACCAGAAAAATGATCATGTATGCTTGAGCGTCTTTTAAACAAAATGCGATAATTTTATCCATACACACACATACATACTTACATACATGTAATATAGAAGAGATATGAAAAGTAAATATTAAAGGTACATTTTGCTCAGTGCGATTATCGTTCAACGATGATCGTTCATGACTCAACGATGATCGTCAAACGATTGTCTAGAGCACTCATTCTTTGTTTTTGAATGGGGCTGTTTTGTTTGTGATTGCCGCGGTAGTCGCTCCAATCTGTACAGTCCATTGCGTTTTTGCTGGTAATTACTATAATTACTACAGCTAACAGTACTTACAAGCAATTATATACTGACTATGAAACGAAACGAATGTCATAAAAACGTAAATAACACCTGTTTAACCATTTCCTCTTTTTCTTGATAAACTTTCAACAACCGAGTAGACGGAAGTAAACTTATAAAAATATAAGAGACACACGCAATATTAATGCATAATTAGACTCTACTTATAGTAGTCACCCTTCCAGAAGTCTGTGCCGTTTGCAGTGGAAGACACAGCACGGAAAAGTGTGTCCAAGCGCACAAGGAGGGCAAAACAACCACAGCGAGATGCCCAAACTGCAAGGGGAACCATCATGCGTGGAACCCCAAATGCCCAATGAGATTAAGCCGCATTCAAACTACAACTCGGCCCAAAACCGTCTCTCAACCTGCCAAGAAGCCTCAACCACCCAAACAACCACTCAGAACCACTATGACAAACCTAGTTCCGAGGCAAGTCGTAGCACCTGTGGTGGAAAACAGGCCCCAACTTCAGAGAACCCCTCGTCCTCCAAGGAGAAGACTGAATCTAGAAAAACCATTGGCAAAACCACCTACCCAGAAAACTCCAAAGCCTCAACAAAACCCCAGGCCTTCTCACCGTGCTACTCAGACAACACCTCCAGCGGAGTCATGCACCATTACAATAAAGGAGGACAAACTTCGAACACTGCTTCAAGGATTCGCCAACCAGCTAGCAGAACTGTTAAACTTCCAGCTGGAACAAAGCTCTTTGAGCCGAGCACTGGACAAAATTATGTACAAGGCAAGAACCCACACCCCCGAACCAGTAGCCAGGACCTCAGTTTATCCTGTCCAGGCCTGCCCAGCACCTCAAGAGCCAGCTGCTCGGACCGAAAATGGGCCAAGAGCACGAACAGAAACCACCCCATCTCCTCAACCTGTATCAAGAAGAACAACCAACGAAAACCTACCCAAGGGTCATGTGGCCACCAGCCAACCCCCCCTGATGCACAGCATCAACCAATTCCCGGTCCTTCCATCTCGCGATCCCCGCCTCGCAAGGAGGGAGCAGGAACGGGAACAGACCACCTCGGAACTCTACAGCAAAGTTTTGACTCCATAAGGATTTTGCAGTGGAATGTTTGTGGGATCAAACCCAAGTATGCCTCCCTGCAATCAGCAGCCAAGGAAGGCGATTTTGACGTCATCCTTCTACAAGAAACGCTGTTCAAAGAACAAAAAGGATTCAACTTCACAGGATACAAAGCGTTCACAATACCATCAGACAACCATACCAATAGAGGACTAATAACTCTAGTCAAAAACTGCATCCCAGCCACCAACATCAACCCTCCAAGCTGCGGGGAAAACGTGGAGATCCAGGCTGTCAGAATACAGCTTCTAAACCAAAACTTAACAATATATAACATATACAAGCATATAAACGGCCTCTTGGAGGGTGGAGAGCTCTTTGCAACTGCTGCTGAGGAGCCATCCTTCATAGGTGGCGATTTCAATGCCCATCATACAATTCTAAACTCAATAAGGCCAAATAATGATGACGGCGAACATATTGCTCATCTTCTGGATGAATTCCCCAACATCAATCTTATAAACAGTGGGGTTCCAACACATGTACGAGGAGGAAGACTAGACCTGTCCTTCATAACCTCCTCCCTCTCTCCCCACACTGACTGGAGCATACATCCTCGCCTCATGAGTGATCACTATGCCACTCAGACAGGCATCCAACTGCCTAAACTTCCACCTATTCCACCTCCTCCTCCCAAGTGGAATCAAAACTTGGCAAACTGGACAAAATTTCAGCAATCATTAACACAGTGGCATGCAAATTACACTGCACCTGAAGACATCAACATCCTAGCACAAGATTTCATCTCCGCCTTCCACAAAGCAGCCGATGATGCCATACCAAAACACAAACCACCAAAAAGGGAATATAAAGATGCATGGTACTACTGTCAAGAAGTGAAAGAGGCCAACCAAAGATTAAATAGGGTCAGGAAGCTATATAGGAAAAGACCCACAGATGCTAATAGAGCAGTACTTCGGGAAGTGGTCACAGACACCCACAAGACTGTCTCAAAAATCCGGACTGACAAATGGCTTGAATGGTGTGCCAACCTAAACCAGCACACCAACCTCACAGAGCTATGGCAAATGCTCAGGAGAGTGTCCGGAAAAAAATCAACCAAAATACCCACGCATCCAAAACCAATGGAGGAAGCAGAAAGACTTGCAGACACGTTTTCCAGCCGCTCAGCAACCCAACAACTTCCACCAAGCACAATTAGAATCCAAAATGACCTAAGGCTACAAAGATGGGACATCATAAATCATGCCTGCGATCAAGAAGATGAGACAGATGCACCATTCACCTCTCAAGAACTCAGAAACACCAAACATAGAGGGAAAGACACTGCCCCTGGTGCAGACGGCGTCACCTACTCAATGATCAACAACATGGGCACTGCAGGTGAAGCCGCCTACCTCCATCTGACAAATAGCACTTACTTATTAAGGATGTGGCCAAAAATCTGGAGTCAACAAGATATTCAGCCTATCCCAAAACCCAAAGACCCAACGAATCCACGACCCATTTCGCTACTAAGCTGTTTGGAAAAAACAGCAGAAAAAATGGTGCTCAAAAGATTAAAATTCAAAATAGGCCCCTTACACCCTCACTTGTATGCCTACAGAGATAATGTAGGCACCACACAGTGTATCATGGATGTCCTCAGCTGCATTAACAACAAGGCCGCAGTTGTAGTCTTCTTAGATCTTGAGAAGGCTTTTGAACTGGCTAATCCTGCAGCCATCCTGAGCTCCCTAGCAAAAAAGGGAGTTAAGGGACATCTACTAAGTTGGGTCTCAAACCATGTCAGAAACAGAGAGGCTAGAGTAAAATTCCAAAGGCATCTATCAACTTACAAGAAATTAGAAAATGGTACCCCACAAGGAGGCATCATCAGTCCACTGCTTTTCAATGAACTGATGGAGAACTTCTTTCAACTTCAACTACCCCAAGGAGTAGACATCTTCATCTATGCCGACGATGTAGTCTTCATCAGCAGAGGAGGCAATAGATTAGCCAGCGCTCAAAAAGCAGTAAACCTATTCCATCAGAAAAGCAAGGAGCTGGGGCTCAAAATCAACGGAAACAAAACAAAAGCTATGGCCGTAAAAACTCCAGTACCACTAGCCCCGATCACCCTAGACAATGGAAACATAGAGTGGGTGGATACATTCATGTATCTAGGAGTTTACATAGACAGGCATCTCACCTTCAAACCTCAGATCACATATCTCAGAGAAAGAGCTCACAGCAGACTAACCCCTATGAGATATATGACATCTCTCCAAGAAGGAGCAGGTATTCAGGTCCTAAGGAAATTTTATACAGCCACCATTAGATCCCTGATTACCTACAGCGCCCCAACCCTAGCCAACCTCAATGCACAACAAATCTCCACCATTGAAGTGATCCAGAACAACGCCATGCGTTACATGCTGGGGGCTCCTATGTGGACCAGGATATGCAACCTACAAATGGAAACAAATCTACCTCCCTTAATTAGCTGGATAAACGTTTCCAACACCAACTCCATAACAAAGGCTCTGCTATCCGAAAGGAAATCCCACACACAAACAAGGCTGAAAGATGCCCTCAACAAACATCCTGACCTCCCTATCCCAAACAGCTATGCCGGCCACCTTCTGAAAAGTATTCACAAATGCAACATGGCATCTGAACTGACAAGAATAAACTTAGACAAGCCCTGCACCAACTACAAGCCGCTAGTCCCATGGAGAGCACACCCTGCAAAATTCAACACCACTAGTCTTCCTGATAGTAAGAAAGCCTGTTCAAAGATACAACTGCATGAAGCAGCTCTAGCTGCCATCGCTGAAACCAACCAAGCAGAAGGCGTCTCCTATTACACAGATGGTACTGTCAATGCTGGTATCCCTGCAACTGGAGCGGCAGTCTACTCGGAGAATTTTACAGCCTCCTGGAGACTTTCAGACTCCTGCTCCACTCTGCAAACTGAGTTATTTGCCATCAAAATGGCTCTGCACAACTCAATTGAAAAAGGACAAGGACCTGTTACGATACACACCGACTCACTCTCCTCTGTCCAAGCACTACAGCAGCAGAAGTTCAAAGAAAACATCAACCTAATCAGCATGGTCCAAACACTGCTAGTGCAACATCAAGAACAAGGAAGACCAGTAACCATCAACTGGATACCCAGCCATATCAACATCCCTGGAAATGACAAGGCTGATCAACTTGCCAAGGATGCCATCTTATGCCACAGCATACAGCAATCTATACAACCCAGTCTTCAACAATACAAATCAAAAACCAAGCAGGCACTACAGAGATCAAAGCAGGAAAACCACAACTACTGGGTCAACAGAAGCTCCTACTCTGCCACGTGGTACAGGGAAGCAACAAAGCTAGAGCCCCCACCGGTATCCAAATACACCCCAAGGAGTCTGGCTGTCATGATAGCTAGACTCAGGCTAGGCTACAAATGCTGCTGGGAAATCATTGAGAACCCCAGAAAAGAGTGTGCACACTGTCAAATGATAACTGATAAGGCCCTGCTGCATTATCTATTAGAATGTCCAAAGACAAACAGCTTAAGGAACGGATTAAACATGGAACCACAACACACCAATGCGACAGTTCATGCAGCGAAAATTGTTAAGGAAATACTTGACAACATAGACACACATCTCACCACCTTGGAAACTTTCGAACCACCAAGGTGATAAAACAAACCAAGAGGTATAACCTCTAACCTACGGGCCGTTCTTTGAACAAGGGCCCGTGCCAACACAAGGTTGGCTTTAACCTCAAACAACAACAACAACAACAGTCACCGTGGCTAAACGGTAGCGTCCGCGACTTTGAGACGTCGGGTCGAGGGTTCGCGTCCCGTCACGGTCTGAGGTTAGCAAGGGCATGCACTCAGGGTAACGATTACATCTGCCAAAACAAATCCTTCGCAAGAAGGCAACCGTCCTAGCCCTTGGTAGAAAAGGGAGTCAGTGACGTAAAACCGGAACAAATTAGATCGACTTATAGGGACCACGACGGCCGAGTGGTTAGTGTGCTCGACTTTGGAGTTGACAGACCCGGGATCGAGCCTACCTGGAGGATCTAAGAAGGTCACTCAGCTTTATTTCCCCAGTCATACTCTGTGTCCAACTCCCCAGTCACAGTCGGTCTGTGCCCACCCCCATACTGGGGATTAGTAATACACATGAAACGAGAATTATAATTAGAGTACATATCATCAAACAGGGAAGTTAGCCTATGAAGCATTTTACATCTGTCAGGTCAGTATGAAGGGTCAACAAACATTTTTCTCACTAAATTTCCCACTTTTTATGTTTCCGAATAATTTTGATACAAGCCCTTGAGTACATTACACAGTAAATAAGGGATGAAGAAGAAGAAGAAAGGAGGAGGAAAAGAAGAAGAAGAAGAAGAAGAAGAAAAAAAAAGAAGAAGAAAGAAGAAGAAGAAGAAGAAGAAGAAGAAGAAGAGGAACAAGAAGAAGAACAGGAACAAGAAGAAGAAGAAGAAGAAGAAGAAGAAGAAGAAGAAGAAGAAGAAGAAGAAGAAGAAGAAGAACAAGAAGAAGAGGATGAGGGGGGAGGAGAAGAAGAAGACGAAATAGAAGAAGAGGAAGAAGAAGAGGAGGAGGAGGGAGAGGAGCAGAAGAACAAGAAGACGAAATAGAAGAAGAGGAAGAAGAAGAGGAGGAGGAGGGAGAGGAGAAGAAGAACAAGAAGAAGAAGAAGAAGAAGAAGAAGAAGAAGCAGCGATACAACTCACAATAAAAGAATAAAAAAAGCGAGCTCTTACTTCTCTACAGGATAAAAATCAAATACAAATTACAAATTCGAAAGGAATGGTAATTAGAAAGAAAACTAATAACCACACACCATTTAGCAGAGTTAACCAGTGGGAGAGCAAATATGTTTATTATGAATATAAATAAAGCGACAATTAATAGAGATAAAAATGACCATAAAACCTAAATTGGCAGGTGAAATAATTAAAAATATAAGTGGATGTATTTATCAAGACTCTCTCTCTCTCTCTCTCTCTCTCTCTCTCTCTCTCTCTCTCTCTCTCTCTCTCTCTCTCTCTCTCTCTCTCTCTCTCTCTCTCTATATATATATATATATATATATGTGTGTGTGTGTGTGTGTGTGTGTGTGTGTGTGTGTGTGTGTGTGTGTGTCTATGATAACATATATAGGTCAAGTTTGCGACGCGGCTGCCATCTACATGCCGTGTTGAGTAATAGTTTTATCAAGAGTGATTGGCTCTGAACCAGCCATGATCATTGCGTAATCGCTTTTGTTTAACCGTGAGTGCCACTCTATTGGAAGTTCTATAAACTTCACCTGTATACAGACAGAGTGCCGTATTAATAAAAAAAAATACACGTAACTGTATGTTTACAAATATATTTAGTGACTATGATAGCTACAGCGAGCTTGTCATTTTATTTAATCGCGACTGGTCTGATGTCAACAGTGTCTCTCACACCTAGTAAGAAATTTGAGATCACAAAATCAAGTGAAATGTCTCAAAAGAACTTGCTTATGGACCTTGTGCAGAATACTCTGGACGAGATATTTCAAGATTTTATTGAAGAGTGGAAAATGGTGATTTCGGATACGGAAACCGCAGAAAATGCGTATGCGTATTCGAACAACATCTCTGAAAATCGCAAGAACGGTGAAGTGAAACAACAAAAAATACCAAACGCAAATCTCATACAATCTCCACATCAAAAACACGTGGCAATACAATCTCCACATCAAAAAAACGTGGCAATACAATCTCCACATCAAAAACACGTGGCAATACAATCTCCACATCAAAAACACGTGGCAATACAATCTCCACATCAAAAACACGTGGCAATACAATCTCCACATCAAAAACACGTGGCAATACAATCTCCACATAAAAAATACGTGACAATGCAATCTCCACATCAAAAACACATGGCAATACAATCTCCACATCAAAAACACGTGGCAATACAATCTCCACATCAAAAACACGTGGCAATACAATCTCCACATCAAAAACACGTGGCATTACAATCTCCACATCAAAAACACGAGGCAATACAATCTCCACATCAAAAACACGTGGCAATACAATCTCCACATCAAAAACACGTGGCAATGACTTATTTAGCGTCACACGAAGATAGAAACGAGAATAAAACACCCCAAGAGACAATAATAAAGTATGAAGAGCGTGAAAGAACTGAAAACAAATCCTCGTCCGTTGAAGAAACTGAAAATACAGGCAAGATACCCACAGTGTTGATGAAAACAGATCTACTGGTGTCGGGTGATAAACAAAAAGGTGTTTATGAACACATATCCCACCAGAAAGAGACAGATTTCGGTGTTTTAGAAGCACCACATGGAGCTAATACCCCATATACCATTACACATAAGCATAAACTAGATATTGATAAACAAGCACCATCAAATAATGACAGAAAAAAATATTTATTACGATTTCTTCCTCGCTCTACGCCAAACCATGAGGAACGGGGCGTGGTCATGCAACGAGTACCACGACAGGCCCCGCCCCCAACCATCTACCGCCGTAAACAAACATCGAAGCCATGTAGAAGAACTGATGGCACAAGTGCCGTGTTCAGTGGCAGTAATGCCATGTCCTACATTAGTTTTCTTGCAAATGTCATGGCCCTCGTGCTGAATATTAGCAACAACATTAACAATAACAATAATATCAACAGTAATAATAACATTGACAATAACAATGCTAATCTTAACATTAACAGCAATAATGTTAATCAGGTGAGGGTGTTGTATAGTATGAATATATATATATATATATATATATATATATATATATATATATATATATATATTATATATATATATATATATATATATATATATATATATGCACTGAATATTCTTGGATATTCGTTACACATCTCTAATTATTCATTCACATCTGTCAAGTCACAACACTCCCCAACTCACTTTTTCTTTACTTTTGTCTTCTTCATACCCAGACTCGATGAGGCCAGATTATTTTTTTGCCCGTCCTAGCTTCACAATCATAAAAAGAAGAAAATGTATGTATGTATGTTTGTATATACATATGTATGTGTGTACACTACTTTTTCAATACATTTTTCATTAGATGAAAAAAAAAACTGTGCCACTTAATAGCTATATCAGAGGTTTTAATAACTATTTCTCGTTTCCCCGGTAGCTCTAAAGGGGGGTTTACACGGTCAAACGGTTCGTCGAACTCGGTTCGACAGACAAGTGTTTGAAGTGATGTTCGAACGTGTGAACGGGGTATTTAGTTGTCTCGACAAACGTGTTCGACAACCAAATATCCCGTTCACACGTTCGAACATTACTTCAAACACTTGTCTGTCGAACCGCGTTCGACGAACCGTTTGACCGTGTGAACCCCCCTTAAGCATATAGCGACTGGCTCCTATCCAAGAAGTCCCACGTTTAAATCCAAATGTATTTTCACACAGCTACTCCTCGCCAAACGTTTGGGTGATAAGGAGAGGGTAGTAATGTCCCTAATAAGGTATCCATAGTCATCTTAGCATGCTTCGTGAATACATCTTTAGATGTGTGGAATGCATAGTGGAACAGTATCTTAAGGAGGTAAGAGTTCGACAAGGGCAAAAGTACGTGACTAGTATCTCCCAAGTCGACATTAAAAGTGTAGTATATTCTAATGCAATAATCGTGATTATTTGGCATAATTTTGAAACTAGCTTCGGTACTATACACACACACACACACACACACACAC
>JAXCGZ010005874.1:27500-47500 GCA_037179515.1 Halocaridina rubra | reverse complement strand
AGATGTGGGGGTATTTTGCCAGGAGAGATCCAGCCAGAACCCTAAAATGCGCGTTTCTTGGCCCGGCCACCCCCTTACAAGGGGGAATGAGCCTTGTGTCTGTATATGTATGTACTCTGGTAAGCTTCTGTTTCCCATTAAAGCTTATGTTAAATTTATAAAACTATTTACAGCCGATGTTTCAAATGTATAGACTGGCCATATTGCCAGTATAAATCTGCATAATGTAAACATGTTCACTGCAGGTATAACTGAATGCCTAGTTGACTGTAAAGGAGGGTTTACAGGGTCAAACGGTTCGTCGGACGGGGTTGGACAGACAAGTGTTTGAAGTGATGTTCGAACGTGTGAACGGGGTATTTGGTTGTCGAACACGGAACGCGTTCGACAACCAAATACTCCGGTCAAACGGTTCGTCGAACGCGGTTCGACGGACAAGTGTTTGAAGTGATGTTCGAACGTGTTCGCACGTTCGAACATCACTTCAAACACTTGTCTGTCGAACCGCGTTCGGCGAACCGTTTGACCGTGTAAACCGCCTGCTGGCTAGTACAGTGGTAACGCGCTGGCTTCGCATTCACGAGGTCGAAAGATCGGTCCCCGTCCAAGACCGAGAGTTTAAGCTGTTTACTGGCAGGAACTGCTGTGGTTGGACATCACAGTGGGGGGTTGGGGCTTGCCCTGGCTGACGAATACCCATTGTAATGAAATGGAAATAAAGTTTAAATTTAAAAAAAAAAATAAAAAAATAAAAAAATAAATTTAATGGCAGTGAAGTTGCTTTCATTCACAATTTGTAATTTTGACCTGTGTACTCCCTAAATCTGCCGAGTTGATACATGCCAGGAAATTACAGACGCTGGTACGGTTTTTTTCATATCTTCACCTTGCTTAAGTGAAAAATTCGGTGCTACTTGGGTTTGCTATCTACAAGGAAATAATATCTACACCGTACTTTGGCTTGTTATCTAGTAGTCACTGTGGCTCAAGCGGTAGCGTCCGTGACTTTGAAGCGTCAGGTCGAGGGTTCGCGCCCCGTCACGGACTGAGGTTAGTAAGGGCATACACTCAGTGTAACGATTACATCTGCTAAAACAAGTCCTTCGTAAGAAGGCAACCGTCCTAGCCCTTGGTAGAAAAGGGAGTTCGTGACGTAAAACCGAATCCATCTACAAGGAAAAAATATCTACACCGTACTTTGGCTTGTTATCTAGTAGTCACTGTGGTTCAAGCGGTAGCGTCCGCGACTTTGAGGCGTCAGGTCGAGGGTTAGCGGCCCGTCACGGTCTGAGGTTAGCAAGGGCATGCACTCAGGGTAACAATTACATCTGCCAAAAGAAGGCCTTCGCAAGAAGGCAACCGTCCTAGCCCTTGGTAGAAAAGGGAACCCGTGACGTAAAACCGGAACTTTGGCTACTTATCTACAGCACGTACATCGGCTAAAAATGCTAAATAGAGGTTAGGTTAGGTTAGAAATCTAGGTAACAAAGTTACCTAACCTAACATAACCTAACCTCTATTTAGCATTTTTAGCCGATGTACGTGCTGTAGATTGCATGCCAAAGTAGCACCAAAAATTCATTGTTTCTCTCATGGAACTCGACTAGAATGATCCGGTTTTAAGTCACAGACTCCCTTTTCTAAAGAGGGTTAAGACGGTACCACCTTACGAATGACTTTGGTTTTGGTAGAGTGAGACCGTTACCCTAAATGAATGCATTTTCTAACCTCAGACAGCATTGGCTGTCAAACCCACGACCTGAAGAATCAGCCTCGCGCTACCACCCAGCCACGGCGGCCAAGAAACGCAGCTAGGATAGCTAGAGAAAACGAATATTCGGTTAGCCTAAACTCCTCCCCTTAAGCAGACACACACAGCAAATATTGTTTATTTCAACACATGCCACAAGTAGCGCCTCTCCGTTACGCTCCCCATACGATACATGAGATTAACCCCAGTACGTTCCTCGATCCCATTACCGTAATGTACACATTGATTACACAACGCGGAACAAAGATAATGAAAGCCAATGGCGCGAGATGAAAAGATCAACAAGAGGAGATTGTTCCGGTTTTACGTCACGGACTCCCTTATCTACCAAGGGCTAGGACGGTTGCCTTCTTGCGAAGGACTTGTTTTGGCAGATGCAATCCTTACGCTGAGTGCATGCCCTTGCTAACCTCAGACCGTGACGGGGCGCGAACCCTCGACCTGACGCCTCAGAGTCGGAGACGCTACCGACTGAGCCACGGCGACTACGTCAACAAGAGGAGATATAACTCTTAAAATGTTTCTCTTGACGTGGAAGAGTGTTAAGATTAATTTCTATTAGGATTAATTAAAACTTTATGAGGGCATAAGGGTTGAAGAGATTAACCAAACATGTGGGATTAAAATAACATTTACAAATTATCATTAAGGACTTGACTGTCTATGAGATAACAAGCCAAAGTAGCACCAAAAATTCATTGTTTTTTCCCTTGTAAGGGGGCACTTAAGAAATCGGGCCTAGGATCTCTTTACGGTATCCTAGCCATACACAGAACCGCGTCAGATGCGTTTATGAAATCCATTTGTGTGTGTCTAGCTAACTAACAACAAGGTATCCTAGGTTTACACTGTTTAAGAAATCTGGACCTTTATCCCTATTGCTTCTGCTGATGGGTCTTGCTAAGACTTAACTAAGACTGTCTGGGCCAGCCCGATGTTAAGTCTTCCTTCAGTTACGGTTGGGCGGTCTATGCCTACAGTCAACAACGAATGTGTCGTGGATAGTCGTGACACACGTCGTGTGATGCCTGCGCATGTGACAATCGCAATGCTGCCCATGTCCGTGTCTCTGTGTGTGTTGTGCATGCCCAGGCTCGATGTGGGTGAATGTGTGTGAATGTGATGTGTGGCCTGTGCTGGAGTGAGAGCGAGTGATTACCTAAGTCTGTAATTGATACGGGTAAGAGCCCACAAGCTCGCACCCCTTTCCCTCGTCTCCTGGTAGGTCTGGATAGTACAATGTCAATGTGAGTTGGTGTGAGTGTGTGTGTGTGTGTGTGTGTGATGAGCGAGAGTGAGAGTGAGCGAGTGTGTGTGTGTGAGAGAGAGAGAGAGAGAGAGAGAGAGAGAGAGAGAGAGAGAGAGAGAGAGAGAGAGAGAGAGAGAGAGAGAGAGAGAGAGAGAGAGAGAGAGAGAGAGAGAGAGAGAGAGAGAGAGAGAGAGAGAGAGAGAGAGAGAGAAAATTTGCAAGCAATCTTAAATCGTAAAAAAATAAGCACACTGCTAACGCAACATTCAGTTAAGTCAGTAACAAATAAATAATCAAACAAATAAATAAATAAATAAATATATATACAACATATTAATTAAATACATGATTAAAATACTATCATCGTAAAATACAGTAAATCTATCTACCTTGGCTGTTTCCCTCATTGGGGGGTAGCCGACAAAAAAAAAAGAAAAAAAAAACTAGTGTGGGGAACTCTTCTTTGACGTCTCGCGGGAGGTTAATACAAGGGGGGGATTCCCAGTAAAATAAAATAAATATCTAGGTATATATTCCGACTAATATCAGATTACGTCAGGGATGTTTTCACATTACCAAATTTGCCTCGCCCATTTCTGCTCTACATGTTTATAAAAATGACTTCGCCCAAGACTCGTCTTACCCACCCCACCCATCCAAAATATCATAAATTATATACTCGTTCAAAAGCATGAATTTTGGCATTAATCTTAAAAATAAAATATGATATTATTTTTTATGGCACGTAACTACAGAATTTAATGAATCATACTGAAATTACCTATTATAAAATCCCAAAAGTTAAGAATCAGCAAATTTATGGGCAAAAACGCTTACGATTAAGGAATTATAAAACCCAAGTTATCATCAACACAATCGAACGAAGCTCACGTGTGACATAACTGTCTGACGCCATGACGGTTAAATACATTAACTCCTACACTGTAATATATATCATAAGGTGAACTTATCCTATGATTAAAATCAGCCTCTCCTTGTGTGTGAAGAGGTAGTTTAGATGAGAAACAGAGTGAGAAGAATTTGATAATGAATTTCATGAATAGAAAAGGCTCTGGTGCTAAAATTCGTGTCACGAGGTGAAGGATGACTATGTAATCCAAGTTATGACTTCAGTGTAAAACGAGGAACTACAGGATTCAGAATACATTTCTTAACAGTGATTAATCTTTTTGGGTTCATATTTTGAATAGGCTCCAGTATGTTGAGTCCAAAACAGCCTGGAATTCAGTGTCTTCAAATAAGTTTATTGCTCCAGTAACCTGATTATATTATAAAATTATATTTCTCGACAGTTCTTTCATTACTATTTTTACGAACAAATGCAGATTTTTGGTTGTAATGTGAATATAGCATTTAAATAAACATAAATTAAGTAAAAGAGTGCAAGAGAAAGAAACATTATAGCTACACTGAGGAGATATTATGAAATAATATGAAATTGTGTGCAGAACTATCGATTTATTCAGTTATACTAAAATCCTAAGTCCATTAAAAAGCGTTAATAAAGCTTTAGAAAATCACGCAATGTTTCCAAATTTTGGAATATTCATGGTGATAGCAGCGTCCATAGTTTGCACTAATGAAGAGTCTCGCGGTCCAGGATATGACACAGCAACAGTTACTGACAACGACAAAATCCTCCACGAACAGCCCATTTCAAATGTCACTACTTCATATTCACCAGGGGTGATAATAACAGCGGAGAATATTACACAAGAAACCATACCCAAGATCAGTCACACATTTTTTGCAAAACTAAACACCGGATTGTTCGTTCAAGCACAAAAGAATCAGACAGCGAGCTCAACTACGGTGCAGCCTACAACTGGGCGCTTTCCGGTTGGAGAAGAGAGTACAATTGTGGTGTTTCAGGGAGTTGACGATGATAACATAACTGCATCAGCTAAAGCTTTCAACAACAGTCCTAATGTCGACACAAATATAAAAGCTCTGGAAGAACGAGAAAGATCTGCTGTAAATAAAAATACCATCGACTCTTTGGAAAGATCAAGGCTTCAAGATCGTATAAATCCTGAAGAAGAGACTTCAGTCACAGAAGAGAGTGATGACTGCCTTGATGACATATGCGATTATTTTGTAAATGAGGAGGAAGTATTTCAGAGGGAACCATTGATGAATAAACCAATAGTAACAGTAAGAATGTTTATGCCTCCCGATGACGACTACTTCTATTTCAGTTCTGATACACTGCAGGATTTATGGACAAATCACATAAATGCAGATTCACTGGTCCCACTGGATATTGTTGAAACTTCTTCGAGTGAGCTGATGGAATACTATATACCACCGCCTGATCCTAATTTCGTTGTACCAGTTATGGCTACACCTTTCAAGGATGCTGAGCATAGGAATGATATCACCAAATACACCTCTGCATCAATTCCATTGAGAACAATGTATGATTCGGCTCATATAGAACAAAATCTCCCTTTTAGTCTCTCAATACCAGTAAATAACCTTCCATCACAAATATATTCAACAGCTCAGCCAGCAACCGATCAAGTTCTGCCTAGACCACCACCTATGCATAGTACACCCTACAGGTATACAGATATAGTCCATGCCATGTATACAACTCCTGTTGCCGCAACCTATGGCTTTCCAGTACCTGTAGTGCAAGCATCTTCTCCAGAAAGAGTAAAAGTTCCTCTGGGACCTCAATACAGAGTTATTCCTCAAAATGAATATCACAAACACAACTTTCCCAGAGCTCAGATACCATTCCCGCTAAATCACACATTAATATCAAATGGAATTAACAATATTCTAGGAAAAGTTCCACCAAGTCTTGTAGTACATAGTCCAACAAATATGCCAACTCTAGATCTAATAAATGCTGTTGCAGGGGCTCTACCTGGAATACTGCAACACGGTCCTAATCCGCATTATGCAAACGCCAATATACCAGGAGGACAGAATAGCTTTCCAAATAATATATATCCAGTGGTGTCCCCATCGGCAAATGTGAACAGTGTTGGTGTTATGGTGACACCACATAGTGATCGTAAAGACCCAATCATTACTAGCGATGTTGATGAAGCAGGTGATACCCATCTCATAATAAGACTTAGAAAACCAGGTGAACCTCCTACCACAACAGAAAAACCTGAAGATACTTATTCTGAAGTAATTTTAAACAATGGCCAAAAAATTAAGATTCGAATAAAAGAAGAGGATATTGGCGGACACCCTACTCCTCATCAGTCAACTAGAAGTTCCCCACCATTATCATCAACTTCTGCAGATTTAGTATATCCTTTAAAGCCAGAGAGAACACAAGTAGTAACTCCTCTAACACCAACCATATTAAGCAGTATGATTCCATTCAAACGGATGCCAGCCGATGAACGGTTGAGCTTGCCAAATCTTTCAGAAATCAAAGGAAATGTCGGACAGATATTCAATAAAGGAGGGTCTGCAGGCAGGCCAAGTGGATATACAGGTAATCCATCTACCAAAGGAGGATTTGGGAACATTGGTGGTTTGTTCAACAAGGGTAGTCTACAAAATCTTCTGCGCCCTTTTAATAAAGGGAATTTGTTCAACACTGGAGGATTGGGAAACTTGGCCAATAGTTTCAACAAGGGTAATCTCTTCAATAAAGGAAACATCAAGGGCATAACAAATGATATATCTGGAAGCATATCACAGGTCCAGAACAAGTTCAATCAATTAGTGCGACCACTGCAAACTAAGCTGGACTCCTCATTTGGTTCAGCATTTAGTTTTCTACAGATGTTTTTCGGCAATGTTATACCTGGAAATTATTACGAGAACGTACTTACTATTTTGGCAATAATTGCTTTTTTAGCTTTCGTACATGTGCGAATTACACTCATGGTCAATTCTCTAGGGCAATCTGTATCATTTAATTTTCTAGGAAAAGCCGAGGAAGTTTTAAATAACTTAAGACAGAGCGATCAAGTGCTAGTCATGCAAGATTTGGCCTCAGACGTTTACAAGTCCATTGAACGCTGGGCCGAGGAAAAGTTTAGTCTTCCAAGTTCCTGGACTTCAGACCTCTTGTACGCTGATGCTATTACAAACTTCTTCAGTGCTGGAGCGACAAAAGATTCTGATGAGCAAGGAGATTCAACCTTTTCAAAGAAAACACTTTTTATCTCAAAGAGTAATGAATCTCTTCCTGTAAACAATGAGAAGAAAAAACTTAATATAACTGATAAACTTCTAAAGGAAGTTGAAGAGGTCGCACGTATGGGATCAGCATTGGTTGATTTGACCTGGAGGCATGGAGCTTCTCAATACCCAGTATCTGGATCCTCATGCCTTCAACGTCCTATATGCGATTTAAATACTCTAAGTGATCAACATGGAGGTCTGAGTAGTCTTATTATCCCCATTGTCAGGTAAGAAGTCTACTTTTACTTCGTCATTTTGGGATCTGATTCTATAAATATCTTTGAATTAATGACAACTATATCTTCCCAAAATTTCTTATCCTCAGGACTAACTGAGCTTTGTATGAAATTAAAAATTAATACTAAATAGAAATTTAAGTGCAACATTAAATTACTGTAGAGGCCTACATCAAATCCAATTCTTTTTCAGTACGTGTATTGCATGGGCATCAAGGCCTCCTGAAGATGCATTTACTTTAGTCGACACTTTCAGACCTTTGTGGCTGAGTAACTCCCTGAAGCAAGGAGAGGGTTGTCGTCGAATACACACCTGCCATCAACACGCCTAAGGAACGCCTCAAGGAGAGTAACTCCCTGAAGCAAGGAGAGGGTAGTCGTCGAATACACACCTAAGGAATGCCTCAAGGCCAGGAGCTCATTTTTTATGAGTGTGACACCAGGACCGGCAAAACTAGTGCCTTCATCGGGCATGGACACGAAGAAAACATAATACAAAGAGAATCAAAGATGGGAGTATTGTGACTTGTAAGATGTGAGGCAATAATAAGAGATGTGTAACAAATAGAGAAGAATATTTAGTGTAGATGTAGGCACATATATTAAGGTTGGATGCCCTACGTAACGACCACAGTGGGCTTAAATCTGCAGGAGTCATTTCCCAACTCACTCTCTCTACCATTGAGTTCCAGTAGTCGCAGTAATAGTAATTCACTGCTTTAAGGTATATTATACAAGCTAAGGCAATTAGAGTTTCATTGTTTTGATACTTTGAGCCAAATGATTTAAAAAGTAAACGAGGGTATGGCAACAATCTGAATTGGAAAAACATTATCCTTCACAATAATAAAAAATAAAATCTTATATACACGTGAGTACCTGTATATACACAGTATGTTTTTCATTTACAGTCAAATTTGTGTAATTTGTAAAAGAAAGGTGAAATAAAATTCTAATAATTGAAATCATTGCAATTCAGATACATCTTTTCAGAGTATATCTTGCTGGATAGTGAAATAATTATATGACACACAATATATATCAAATGTATTTAGAAAAAAATGTATGTAACTTAAAAACAAATGAAAAAATAAACTATATAAGACTGAATTCTACCGTGACACATTTATTTCACAAAATGAAACTACCGTTCCAGACAACATGAAATATATAAATAATAAAGAAAAAGCTTCTTGCTTCTAAAATAACTATTGAAATGGGCAGAGTCATGACTTAATAAAAGTCTAACTAAAATAGTATAATATATATGAGACTGCTGAAAAATCTTGAAACCTCTAGGCTTCGACCTTAAAAACAAACTACACCAGCTTCCAGAGGCAAAAAAAAAACTTTTCTAACTGCGGAAACTAATACAGATACTTCTCAGATACAGAAACAGATACTCAATGGTTGGATATATCCATCCAGCCACTGAAGGATCAAACTAGCTTAATTCCGTGCAGGTACCAAGCTCGGATATATGGTGAGGATTGGTGTAATGGCGTTTGACCGTTAGATTTTATGCCACAATTAGCAATTAGTCTCCAGAGAGAAACAGCGACTCTATATGAATATGGGAAAACCTGCCAAAAAAAATTATATATACAATATATATATATATATATATATATATATATATATATATATATATATATATATATATATATATAGTGTGTGTGTGTGTGTGTGTGTGTGTGTGTGTGTGTGTGTGTGTGTGTGTGTGTGTGTGTGTGTGTGTGTGTGTGTGTGTGTGTGTGTGTGATTACCTAATTGTGTTTACGGGAAAGAGCCCAAAGCTCGTATCTTCCCGTCTCCTGATCGCTTCCATTTTATACTTAGTGATACTTATCATACCTATCCTTAATACTATGCATTGAGATAGCATTAACTACCTCCTCGCTTAGCCAATTCCAATTATCAACTACTCTTACACTGAAAAAGTATTTCCTTACATCCTGCAAAGAAGTTTTCTTACCAAGCTTCAAACTATGACCTCTAGTTCTAGAGCCAGCCATATCAAAATATCGATCCCTATCCACTCTATCATAACCATGAAGGAATTTAAAGACTGTCACCATATCTCCCCTCACTCTTCTAGCTTCCAGTGATGGTAAGTCTAATTCCCTCAGCCTCTCATCATAACTGAGATTGCGTATTTCTGGCACCAGTTTCGTGGCATGTCTTTGAACTTTTTCAAAGTTACATATGTGCTTTTTCAAGTGTGGATTCCAAAAGGGGGCTGCATATTCGAGTTTTGGCCTCACATAGGTTACATAAATATTTCTGAACATTTCCTTGTCCATGTGCCTGAAGGCTACCCTTACATTTGATAAGAATGCTTATGCTGCCCTTACTATGCCATTTATATGTATTTCTAGAGACAAATCTGCCAGTATGTTTACTCCTAGATCTCTCTCATTTTCTGTCTCTTGAAGTTGTACTCCAGCCACCGAGTAGTCAAGCTTGGGCCTTCTTGCACTTGTACCCATTCTCATTACCTTACATTTTGAAGTATTGAATTTCATTAGCCACTTTTCTGACCACTCATGCAGATTATTTAGATCCTCCTGAAGTTCTCTACCATTGTTCTCGTTTTTTACTTTCTTCACAATCTTTGCATCATCTGCAAACATATTCATGAATGAATTTACAGACTCTGGTAGGTCATTTACATATACAAGGAACAAAAGTGGCCCTAAAACTGAACCCTGTGGAACTCCACTACTAACTCTTCTCCATTCAGACACTGAGTGTCTTACTCTAACCCTCTGTTCCCTTCCTTCTAAGTAAGTTTTTATCCATTCCAAAACATTTCCACCTATTCTAGCCATTGATTGCAGCTTCCTAATAAGTCTCCCATGTGGAACAGTGTCAAACGCTTTCTGGAAGTCTAGGAATATGCAATCTGCCCAGCCCTCTCTTACCTGTAAGATTTGGCTTACCTCGTCATAAAATTCTAATAAGTTTGTTACTGTTGATCTACCTTCTCTGAAGCCATGTTGCCTCATTGACAAAAAGTTGAAGGATTCCAAGTGAAGAGAGATATGTTTCCTTAGTAGTTTCTCCATAACTTTGCAAACTATGCTGGTCAAGGAAACTGGTCTATAGTTCAGAGCCGTATCCCTCCTTCCCTTTTTGAAGATAGGTATCACATTTGCTTGTTTCCAGCATCTTGGAATCTCCCCCGACTCCAATGACTCCTTAAATATGATACTTAGTGCCACTGATATTATGTTTGCGCATTTTTTAAGCACATGAGGGGATATGTCATCAGGACCGGTAGCTTTATGAACATCTAAATCCATCAGCGCTTTGCATACCTCTGTGGCTGTAAGGTTGATGCACTCTAATACCGGCCCTTGAGCTTCTATCACTGCAATCTGAGGGTATGTGTGTGTGTGTGTGTGTGTGTGTGTGTGTGTGTGTGATTACCTAATTGTGTTTACGGGAAAGAGCCCAAAGCTCGTATCTTCCCGTCTCCTGATCGGTTCCATTTTATACTTAGTCATACTTATCATACCTGTCCTTAAAACTATGGATTGAGATAGCATTAACTACCTCCTCGCTTAGCCAATTCCAATTATCAACTACTCTTACACTGAAAAAGTATTTCCTTACATCCTGCAAAGAAGTTTTCTTACCAAGCTTCAAACTATGACCTCTAGTTCTAGAGCCAGCCATATCAAAATATCGATCCCTATCCACTCTATCATAACCATGAAGGAATTTAAAGACTGTCACCATATCCCCCCTCACTCTTCTAGCTTCCAGTGATGGTAAGTCTAATTCCCTCAGCCTCTCATCATAACTGAGATTGCGTATTTCTGGCACCAGTTTCGTGGCATGTCTTTGAACTTTTTCAAGCTTACCTATGTGCTTTTTCAAGTGCGGATTCCAAAAGGGGGCTGCATATTCGAGTTTTGGCCTCACATAGGTTACATAAATATTTCTGAACATTTCCTTGTCCATGTGCCTGAAGGCTACCCTTACATTTGATAAGAATGCATATGCTGCCCTTACTATGCCATTTATATGTATTTCTGGAGACAAATCTGCCAGTATGTTTACTCCTAGATCTCTCTCATTTTCTGTCTCTTGAAGTTGTACTCCAGCCACCGAGTAGTCAAGCTTGGGCCTTCTTGCACTTGTACCCATTCTCATTACTTTACATTTTGAAGAATTGAATTTCATTAGCCACTTTTGTGACCACTCATGCAGATTATTTAGATCCTCCTGAAGTTCTCCACCATTGTTCTCGTTTTTTACTTTCTTCACAATCTTTGCATCATCTGCAAACATATTCATGAATGAATTTACAGACTCTGGTAGGTCAGTTACATATACAAGGAACAAAAGTGGCCCTAAAACTGAACCCTGTGGAACTCCACTACTAACTCTTCTCCATTCAGACACTGAGTGTCTTACTCTAACCCTCTGTTCCCTTCCTTCTAAGTAAGTTTTTATCCATTCCAAAACATTTCCACCTATTCTAGCCATTGATTGCAGCTTCCTAATAAGTCTCCCATGTGGAACAGTGTCAAACGCTTTCTGGAAGTCTAGGAATATGCAATCTGCCCAGCCCTCTCTTTCCTGTAAGATTTGGCTTACCTCATCATAAAATTCTAATAAGTTTGTTACTGTTGATCTACCTTCTCTGAAGCCATGTTGCCTCACTGACAAAAGGTTGAAGAATTCCAAGTGAAGAGAGATATGTTTCCTTAGTAGTTTCTCCATAACTTTGCAAACTATGCTGGTCAAGGAAACTGGTCTATAGTTCAGAGCCGTATCCCTCCTTCCCTTTTTGAAGATAGGTATCACATTTGCTTGTTTCCAGCATCTTGGAATCTCCCCCGACTCCAGTGACTCCTTAAATATGATACTTAGTGCCACTGATATTGTGTTTGCGCATTTTTTAAGCACATGAGGGGATATGTCATCAGGACCTGTAGCTTTATGAACATCTAAATCCATCAGCGCTTTGCATACCTCTGTGGCTGTAAGGTTGATGTTCTCTAATACCGGCCCTTGAGCTTCTATCACTGCAATCTGAGGGGGTGGGGTATTTTCTACTGTAAATACTGACTGAAACTCCTTGTTCAATTCTTTGCAGATCTCTTCATCCGTCTCAGTGATGCTTCCATCCGCTCTCTTTAGCCTTAAAACCTGTTCTTTTACCTTCAGTTTTCCTCTGATAAAGCTGTGGAAAAGCTTGGGATTTTCTTTAGCCTTCCTGGTGATGTCCCTCTCATAGTCTCTCTCTGCCTCTCTCCTTTTACTTAGGTAGTCATTTCTTGCTCTTTTGTAGGTTTGCCAGGCATTTATGTTTTTTCTCCTCCTATACCTTTTCCAGCATTTGTCTCTCCACTCCTTAGCTCTTTTACACCCATTATTGAACCATTTTTTTTCATCTTCCCATATTTCTCACAAAAGATGTCATACATTTCTTGTACAGATTTGTTGTAAAATAAGGTTCTCCAGTCAATAACTGCAAAAAGCTCATTCATTTTGATGTAATCTCCTTTCCGATAGTTCCTCCTCATGTCATCAGTGCCTCTACTCTCAGGAAGAATATCTTCAATGATATACTCCATCAACAACACACAGTGGTCACTCTTTCCAATTGGTGGTTCATACTCAATTTTTTCAATATCCAACACATTATCTGTGAACACTAGATCAAGTAGTGATGGCTCATCTCCACCCCTGGCCCTTGTTGGTTCCATTACATGTTGGTGTAGGAAATTCCCTTGTACGCAATCTAGGAATCTTGCCCCGAATGAGTCCTCACCACTGTGTGGGTCAAGATTTATCCAATCTATCTCTTTATGATTAAAGTCTCCCATAATCAAAATCCTACATTTTTTTTCCCGTGCCATGTTAACTGAGTTATGACTTCAATAGTACCTATATGATTTTCCTCATAAACTTCAAGCCTATTTTTGGTTCCTTGGTGGGTTGTATACAACAGTTATTATAATGCTCTCTGACCCAGTATTTATGCGAGCAACAAGAAATTCCTTGAACTCACTTTCTATAGCCAAGTTTATTTCTTCGACTTGAATCCTTTCACTTATGAGCAGTGCTATCCCTCCACCAGTCCTCTCAGATCTTTCAACCCTTAGTATTCTGAAACCCTTAGGAAAAACTGTGACACTGTTTATGTCCTCACTCAACTTAGTCTCTGTAATTGCTACTATATCTGCTTTACTGTTGTGAATCCTATCTTTTAATTCTACTGCCTTACCAGCTAATCCATCAGCATTTGTGTATAACAATCTTAATGAGGCCCCATCCCCTGATCTTCTGTCATTATCTTCTTTATCTCCCCTTTGTCTGGAAGAACTCTGTAATGAAAATTTTTCTTCTCTCTCATTTCTTTCATCATTTAACCTTCTTGCCTCTTGCAACAAGTTTTTGGTCTTTCCCATCTCTTCCTGTGTTCTGTATTGTTTAATGAACACTTCTTTGAATTTTTGAAGGTCTTTTAGACTTTTTTTTCTCAACAATATTTCCCTACATGTTTCCCCTCTCTCAAAGGTTACTTTTGTTGGTCTCGGCTTTCCTTCCCTCGAATATTTACCTAGTTGGTGTATGTTTACAATATCCTCAGGACCACATACTACTCCAAGCTTTCTTATCAGGTCTACAACTCTAGCTTTATTTTCTTCAAGTCTCCCCTGCCATGTTGGCTCCTGGGACTCGCTTATGCCTGAGATTACCACTGTCTTCTCCTTATCAAGTGCCTGTCTGATGAGTGGGTTTGCCCTTTCCATCACAACGTCTTTCATTTTTTCGATTACTGTCTCTTTATA
Source organism: Halocaridina rubra (assembly GCA_037179515.1). Classification (NCBI taxonomy): domain Eukaryota; kingdom Metazoa; phylum Arthropoda; class Malacostraca; order Decapoda; family Atyidae; genus Halocaridina; species Halocaridina rubra. The sequence continues at coordinate 33,250 of JAXCGZ010005874.1, read as the reverse complement.
GTCAACTGTTTGTATGTTTTCCAGTGCCACCACCTTTACAGCCTCTTTTACTGCCACATTCCCCTTTAGTGCATCAGCAAAGGAAGTTTTCATGGCATCATTTTCCATATTCAGCTCCTGGAACTCTTTTCTGAACTGTTCAATATTTTCCTTAATCTGAACATTCCAAGCAGCAATCTCGTCTCTCTCAGAAGAGAGCAGTGAACTAACATCTAATTCCTTTAGGTTGTCATTCAGCTGTTTGTTTTTATCTTCTTGTTTAGAAAGTCTAGATTCTAGTTGACTCTTTTCCCCTTCCAGCTTCTTTATTCTTTTTTCTAGTTCCTTTCTCTCCTGCCCTTGTGCTTTATTTGCTTCCTCCAAAGATCTTATTTGTTCTCTGAGTGTTTCATTCTCTTTCATTTCTCCATCCATATTCCGAATTTTATCATCAAGGCTTATAACCATTTCCTCTAACTTCTTGATTCTCTGTTTAAGTCCCCTGATGACTACCCCTTCTCCCGACCCATGGGTGGGAGAGGTTTGGGACAGAGATGGCTTCATTTTTATGTTCTCCCTCTCACAGAATATAGAAAGAAGACGAGAAAGAGGGGAAAAAAAAGAGAAAAACTTTTAATTAAGCTTCACACCGAATTTTTATATCTCCATATAAGTGCTATTTAGTGACTCAGTTTATCTCTTTTCTGGTAACACACATCTTAACTTAAAAACTTGACCATGGTAATTTAAGGATAAAAAGAAAAAGAAAAAAAATGCAACAAAACAAAAGTCAAACCTGAAGGAAAAATTCGAACCTGTGTCTGAGGTGGCACCCACCTGTTTCTGCTATATATTCTTCCTAACTGATAAACTCACTTGCTAACCAAGGTATGTTATCACAAGATTAGACTTTACATTTAACTCAATATATATATAAAATAAAAACAAAATAGTAAAAGAGAAAGCTAAAAGAAAAGCAAAAAAAAAAAAATGAAGAAAATAAGACAGCTGTACTACTTGGCAACTTAACTCAGTACTGTTGACAGGTGGATATTTGTTTTTTTTTTTTTTTTTACTTATTCAATTATTCAATTATTTCGTATGTGTGTGTGTGTGTGTGTGTGTGTGTGGTGTGTGTGTAGAGAACTAGAACAAAACACGATCTTAGAAGAGCTAAAATACAAACACAAGACTGTTATTTGCTGTACTCAAAATATGTGACCTGTCCCCTCAGTAAAGCGTAACGCAGAGGGGAGTGACACCTATGTCACAGTCAAGTCCCATGTCACAGGTGACGTGACAGTGTAATGCAACAGTGCCACATAAGATGTGATTATAAATTCCTCAAGTGTGGCAAAACGTTACCCGGTAATAAAAAACACCCACGTGAAGAATTAAAAACGTTACCCGGTAATAAGAGAACACCCACGTGAAGACACGTAAAGAATTAAAAACGTTTCCCGGTAATAAGAGAACACCCACGTGAAGACACGTAGAAAATTAGAAACGTTTTGACTGTACAATACTAATAATAAAAGAGGAAGAAAATAATTACAGCTCCGCCAGCTTGGTGGATTCACGCTTTGCACCAAATCTTTGAGGTCAAAAGTTCGACAAGGAGAAAGTAGTGGTACAGCATCCCTTCGCTAGCACCTCATTTATAGAAGGGAGTGAATAGTAAAAGATCTCTTCACTAGATCCTCTTGAGGACAAGAAACTCGAGATTGTCTCTCATGTGGAAGCCCCTGTTAACTCAGTAGTATCAGCGAGTATGTTATTAGATGTGTAGAGCATATAGTCAAACAGCATCTTTATGAGATTTTTTTTAACAAAAATGTAGTCACCGTGGCTCAAGCGGCAGCGTCCGCGACTCTGAGGCGTCAGATCGAGGGTTCGCGCCCCGTCACGGTCTGAGGTTAGCAAGGGCATGCACTCAGGGTAAAGATTACATCTGGCAAAACAAGTCCTTCACAATAAGGCAACCGTCTAGCCCTTGGTAGAAAAGGGAGTCCGTGACGTAAAACCGGAACAAAGAAAAAAGTTGCTTTGCATTTTTAGGAAAATAAGGAGTATTGGTATTATATCCCAGGTTATCAAATTGACACTGGAGATCCTTAAACATGGAATGGAAACACGATGCAAAGGCTTTCCTGAGGCTAAGTTGTTGTTGTTCCTGTTTTACGTCACGGACTCCCCTTTCTATCAAGGGCTTGGACGGTTGCCTTCTTGCGAAGGACTTGTTTTGGCAGATGTAATCCTTACCCTGAGTGCATGCCCTTGCTAACCTCAGACCGTGACGGGGCGCGAACCCTCGACCTGACTCCTCAAAGTAGCGGACGCTACCGCTTGAGCCACGGTGACTACTTTCCTGAGACTAAGTAACAAGACCATTTTTTTCTCTCTCATGTTAACAACATGGAAAAGGAGTCACGGTCTAAGGAACGATAAAAATTAAGAACAGTTATGAACTTGATACTCAAGTGGATTCACACAGGTAAAACGGGACAGTCACGCGAAGAAATATATTCAGTTATGATGAATGTGGAGTTTAATAGCTATGAATGTCGAAATTTAAGAAACCAAAAGACAGGAATAGAGGCTTATGAGATTTATGAAGGCCTTCTGTATCTCTCTTTATCTATCTGTCCATCAACAAATTTCTCCGCCTACCTTATCAACAGCAGAGAGCTTTCAGGGCATGTTAATAATGTTATTTAGGTATCAACTGACAGAAGATTTATCAGTATTCTGATACATTGCATAAAGTATTTGCATATACACATACGCGAACTCTGAAAGCTTACAAAATGTTGAGAAATCAAGAGGAATTGTAGGTGGAGTGCAACTGCATATTAGGAATAGGACGGCAGGGCCAGTGAGAATTTCAGTGGTAACGCGCTGGCCTTGCATTCGCGAGGTCGACAGATCAGTTCCCGCTCAGGACTGAGAGTTTAAGCAGTTTACTGGGAAGGTTACTGCTGTGGATGGGCACCACAGTGGGGGGTTGGGGCTTGCCCCGGCGGACGTTCTGAGGAGCATCTCAGATGGATATCGGAACTGAAATCACCGTCGACCTTTAACCTTTAAAATCACACATCCTAATCTTTGTAGAACTAACATTGTAAAATTTACGTTATTTCGGGATCCATTTTTCATTTTTTTTTATACATAACATGAGAGATAAAACAAGTATTTTTTTTTATTTGCACTTATATAAGCCCAGATAGGTAAAATTACTGGTTAACTACTGGCTCTAAACATCCATTATTTTTTATTACTGCAGGATTAGGCGTTATTGCCCTTGACGAAACATTAACGTTTAATGAAATAAGTTTATTAATGACTTTACGCATCTAACGTTGCACTTTCTTGAACGTTTTTTTTTGTGTGTGTGTGTGACACCGGGACAGTAAAAAACTGCCCTAATCAAAAAAGGCCAGGGCACAAGAAAACACCAAGACGAAAAAAGAGAAAAAGGTTAAGGACAAGGCAGAGATGAGGTAATATCACACAAAGGAAAACGACAGATAGAAAAACGGTCAAAGAACAGAGGACCCAGAGATAACTACAAAGCAGACAAAGGCTCTCATTCTATGGTTATTTCTACACTCTCCATGTTTAAAATCAATTGCTTCTGTAGAAAAAAAATGGCACTATGCCATAATGAGGGTTCAAACTCAGGATAAACTGGTTGTGAGACGAAAGCTAATCCATACTAAACTACTGAAGGTGATTTGACCATACAAAAGGTGATTTGACCATTTTTCCAAAATGAGCATTCAAACTCAGGACACACTGGTTGTGAGACAATAGATAATCCATACTAAACTACAGAAGGTAATTTGACCATATTGCCAAAATGGTGATTCAAACTCAGGATAAACTTGTTGTGAGACGAAACCTAATCCATACTACTAAGCTAAAGTAAGTGATTTGACGATTTTACCAAAATGAAGATTCAAACTCAGGACACACTGGTTGTGAGACGACACAAATTCATGCTAAACTGCAGTAGGTGATTTGACCCTTTTGCCAAAATGGGGATTCAAACTCAGGGCACACTGGTTGTGAGACGAAAGCTAATCCATACTAAACTGCAGAAGGTGATTTGACTCTTTTGCCAAAATAAGGATTCAAACTCAGGACACACTGGTTGTAAGACGAAAGCTACTCCATACTAAACTACAGAAGGTGATTTGACCCTTTTGCCAAAATAAGGATTCAAACTCAGGATAGGTGGTTGTGAGACGAAAGCTAATCCATACTACTAAGGTAAAGAAAGTGATTTGACCATTCTACCAAAACGAGGATTCAAACTCAGGATAAATTGGTTGTGAGACAAGAGCTCATCCATACTAAACTACAGTAGGTGATTAGACCATTTTGCCAAAATGAGGATTCAAACTCAGGACACACTGGTTGTGAGACAAGATCTAATCCATACTAAACTACAGGTGATTTGACCATTTTGCCAGAATGAATATTCAAACTCAGGACACACTGGTTGTGAGACGAAAGCTAATCCATACTAAACTACAGTAGGTGATTTGACCATTTTGCCAAAATTAGGATTCAAACTCAGGATACACTGGTTGTGAGACGAAAGCTAACCCATACTAAGCTACAGAAAGTGATATATGATTATTATGAATCTTCGAGAGAAAGATTTCATGTTTTACAAAAGCGTTTAGACCAATGGTTTCCAACCTTTTATTGGCCATGCCTCACCTAAGTATCTCTAAAATCCTGATACCCCCAGTGTGACATATAATTCTTATTATTCATAAAGTGAATTCCTATACACGTGGAGGAAGCCTAAATGGCCATTAAATTGGTTTAAAAAAAGCTTCCATAGAAAATGGCATCCATGAAAGGGAAAAATATAAGAACGAAAAAGGACAGTTGAAGCATAAAAGAGAAAAATATAAGAACGAAAAAGGACAGTTGAAGCATGAAAGAGAAAAATATAAGAACGAAAAAGGACAGTTGAAGCATGAAAGAGAAAAATATAAGAACGAAAAAGGACAGTTGAAGCATGAAAGGGAAAAATATAAGAACGAAAAAGGACAGTTGAAGCATGAAAGAGAAAAATATAAGAACGAAAAAGGACAATTGAAGCATGAAAGGGAAAAATATAAGAACGAAAAAGGACAGTTGAAGCATTAAAGAGAAAAATATAAGAACGAAAAAGGAGAATTGAAGCATGAAAGAGGAAAATATAAGAACGAAAAAGGAGAGTTGAAGCATGAAAGGGAAAAATATAAGAACGAAAAAGGACAGTTGAAGCATAAAAGAGAAAAATATAAGAACGAAAAAGGACAGTTGAAGCATAAAAGAGAAAAATATAAGAACGAAAAAGGACAGTTGAAGCATGAAAGGGAAAAATATAAGAACGAAAAAGGACAGTTGAAGCATGAAAGAGAAAAATATAAGAACGAAAAAGGAGAGTTGAAGCATGAAAGAGGAAAATATAAGAACGAAAAAGGAGAGTTGAAGCATGAAAGGGAAAAATATAAGAACGAAAAAGGACAGTTGAAGCATGAAAGAGAAAAATATAAGAACGAAAAAGGAGAGTTGAAGCATGAAAGAGGAAAATATAAGAACGAAAAAGGACAGTTGGAAGCATGAAAGGGAAAAATATAAGAACGAAAAAGGACAGTTGAAGCATGAAAGAGGAAAATATAAGAACGAAAAAGGACAGTTGAAGCATGAAAGGGAAAAATATAAGAACGAAAAAGGACAGTTGAAGCATGAAAGAGAAAAATATAAGA
>JAXCGZ010005874.1:0-25000 GCA_037179515.1 Halocaridina rubra | reverse complement strand
AACACGAGGACATATATGCGCATGCAATGCCACAGTCATTACCAGGGGGAAAACAATGTGGGAAAAAACATATGTTTGAGATCATATCAAGAGCTTCTATTAATATACTGAGAATCGTGTTGGAATAATTACGGAATATGTATTGTATAAATTGCTCTAAGACCACTAAATGATACTGATAAATGGCGGAACGACACACACACATATAAAAAAAAAAATGGAAAAATGACAGGGATAATATTAAGTTCTGTTTCTCTTTATATTATGTATTCTTCGTGCCCAGGCCCGATGAGGGCTGTTTTATTTTATTATTTTTAGGCCCGTTCTGGTGTCATAATAATAATAATAATAATAATAATAATAAAAAAATAGAGTTCTCGAGTCGTATCCAGTCCCCATCTACTACATTAATAACTCTCTGGATTTATTTATTGTTAATCAAGTTTTTGCGAGAAAACTTACCTTTAAGAGCAGCATATTCGTTACGCTTCTCTGAATATCCCTTCACATCTGACAAGTCACAACACTCCACAAGTCTGTTTCTCTTTGTTTTTTTGTCATCATTATTTTAATGAATGCTGACAATTCTTTCAGCCTGTCTTCTTGCGGTTTATCATTCTCTATTTTTTCTGTCTTGTCCTTAAGCTGCTACTCTTTATTATATGTTTTCTTAGTGCCCGGGCCCGTTGAGGGCAATTTTCTATGCCCGTCCCGGTGTCACACTCATTAAAAAAAAAAAAAACTAAGTCACGAACTATGTTATCAGGTAATGGTGTGTTAAATATTTACATTGTTGTTTTGGACCAAGATAAATTCGTACATATATTGCTGGAAACAGAAAAAAAAAAATCCTGGATCCAGGTTTCATATCTCGACTAATGGTAAAGATCCCTTTATGGCCTGAAGAGAGCTAAAACAGCGAATTCCAACTGGAATTATGGAATGGGAATATGAGAATTGAAAGGTTCCAGGAAAGGCTGGAAAAAAAATTGACCATATATTAAAAAAAAAAAAAAAAAAAAAAATATATATATATATATATATATATATATATATATATATATATATATATATATATATATATATATATATATATATATATATATATATATATATATATATATATATATATATAATGAAAGCTGAGGGAAAAAGCATGGGACATAATATCCTCCGAGACGAGATAATATGGTAAGTATTATCTCAATACTAAGTAGAAAAAAATGTAACATGGATTTCCAAACTTATCTGATACAATATTTCAAATAATTAAGTCAGGGAATTAGAGAAATATTGGGAATGATATTTACTCTTCAAAGACATATTACTAAAATATATAAATAATTGATCTTATCTCTTTAAATTCCTTAATTATCTTCGGAATTTTTATAAAAGAATATATAAATAATAGGTCTTGTCTCTTTAAATTCCTTTATTATCTACGGAATTTTTATAAAAGAATATATAAATAATAGGTCATGTCTCTTTAATTCCTTAATCATCTACGGAATTTTTACTTTAAATTCCTTGATTATCTACGGAATTTCTTTTTAAAGAATATATAATTATCTTATAAGACACCCAACATTAATATAAGTTCTTTACTTGTATAAAGTTTTTTACAGTAATATTATATAAGTTTATTAGAAACGGTCCAGAAAACTACTGCATATGAAAATGTGACAATGTCACTAAACTACCCGTAAAGAATACTCTTCTAAAACACAAGGAGACTTCACCGGGGGTCTCGTAAGCAGGAGACAGAATCTTCAAAAATATATGATTAAAGAATATCCAGTGTGCCTAAACCTCACAGATAGATGATCTGCATTAAAGAGCGTAAAATGCAAGTAACGTACCCTCCTGTTGCTTAACTGCGGGCGCTCAAATGTCAGTACCCTGTAGCCCCCACTGCTACCTTTGCAGTGTTAAAGACCACCTGTAGAGAAGGGAATGACTATCTCCCAGGCCACAAATGTAACAGCTGGAGGAGAAAATAAGTGTCATTAAAGTAATTCGCAATGCAGATTCAACCCAACCAGTCGCAAGCCATCAGGAAAGTATTAGGGTAAAGCTGAATGTCTCATGAGCTAACCACATAGGTAAATCAAGATGGCAACTATTTCCTGGAAATCTGATAACAAAAATAAGAAATAAAAGCCAGAACGATGTAATACTTCTCCCTCTATTTCAATAATATGAAATAGGCACAATACCCAAACCACATCCTGGAAACAGTAAAATCCCACTTGCTTCGGGAATGATGTAAAGTACAATAACTATAAGAGTCAAACACCATACTGTGAAATGTTTTTGTTGAACTAGAGAAAGATATTTTCGAAAACCATACATACATTCTGAGGAGCAAGAGATATCTCAACCACTAACCAAGCTGTTTGCCCTTAAACGGGAAGCTAAATTAGGAGGCAAAATATATTAGTAACGTGGATGAACCTTAACACTGACACTATGTTTACATTTTCTCCAGTAATTATTCACTATCCGAGTGGAGAGCATGCAGACAATTTAGTTACACGAGAAAGAAAAGCAACAATACTTAAAATGAGACAAACATTTTATTGTATGCAAATGACATATCTTTTACAAGAAGAAGATACAAAAATTGAAAAAAGGGTCCAAGGTACAACTGACAGAACAGTCATGGCCACTCAGATCATAATTCTGGGAATTAGCAAAAGCAAAAACATCAAGACTAAATAAGTTGTAAATAAAAAGGCATAAACACAAACATGAAAACATCTTTTTGGACATAAATAAAATATAAAGATAAAACCATAAAGAACACTTACAGTGTGCTTATCTAAATGACCAGAAAGACAGTAATGTTAATAATAGTAATAACAACTGGAATCCAAGAGCAGTCACCTTTTTCCTCTCTCTCTCTCTCTCTCTGTTTTTTTTTAATTAATTCTAAGTTTCTCAGCGGAAGTCACGAAAAAGAATTAACTAGCAAGTGGGAAATTCAGACATGCTTGGTTGCTATCAACCACGGATTTGTTTTTATTATTATTATTATTATTATTATTATCTAAATGCATATCCCTATTTTTTTATTTATTTGTTTACTCACCATCCAATTCACTATAATTGTTTGTGGTTTTAGTGTAAACTGCATAAGTTTTTAGTGCTCAGTTTTGTGCACAGTTCACGAGATTTGTTTACATGAAATATTCATTACTTCAATTGCTATTCAAACACTAATAATGAGTATTAGCTTGTCTCATCCATAATAAAGAATGCATTATTCTCTCTCTCTCTCTCTCTCTCTCTCTCTCTCTCTCTCTCTCTCTCTCTCTCTCTCTCTCTCTCTCTCTCTCTCTCTCTCTCTCCCTCACTCACTCTCTCTCTCTCTCCTCTCACTCACTCTCTCTCTCTCTCTCTCTCTCTCTCTCTCTCTCTCTCTCTCTCTCTCTCTCTCTCTCTCTCTCTCTCTCCAACAGTTCACAAGAATTGTTTACATGAAATATTCATTACTTCAATTGCTATTCAAACACTAATAATGAGTATTAGCTTGTCTCATCCATAATAAAGAATGCATTATTATCTCTCTCTCTCTCTCACTCTCTCTTTCTCACTCACTCTCTCTCTCTCTCCCTCTCTCACTCTCTCTCCAATATTTTAAGCAACCAATCTTCCTAGAACTGACATATCCCTACTTCGCTCCAGTCGAATGCTTATGGCGCGAATGATGATGACCGCAATTGAGCTAAAGGATTATTTTATGAGACCCCTACAGGAGCCATCTTCCCATGAATAAAGAATGGGGAGGGGGGGGGGATCCCATGAAGGGACGAAGAAAATGACAAATTCATCCACCTATAGTCTCATCATCATACTTATTCTTCTTCTTCCTTTTTCTTTCTGATCATTCTGACTTTGACAGACACCTCTCTCTCTCTCTCTCTCTCTCTCTCTCTCTTTTTTTACGGTTGTGTCATTATAACAATGGTAGTTGCTAAAGGTGAGTTGAGACGTGGTTAGTTAATTTTAAGACTTCCTAAAGACAGTGGTACATATATAAGGAAGTAACACCATCTAACTTGCGGAAGACACACACACACACACACACACACACACACACACAGAGAGAGAGAGAGAGAGAGAGAGAGAGAGAGAGAGAGAGAGAGAGAGAGAGAGAGAGAGAGAGAGAGAGAGAGAGAGAGAGAGAGAGAGAGAGAGAGAGAGAGAGAGGAAATAATTCCATACACATACATAAAAGAAAAAAAAAATTGTAATGACCAACTCACCTTAGGTATTATTCTTATATAAATACATATGGCTAAAAAAGGCCTCATCAGCAATTGTTGATGGATTTACGATGATGGTCCATAATGATTTTTCATTCATTTTCTTCCTTTTTCTCTCTATATACTCTTCTTACTCCTACAGTCAAAAGATAATCATCCTTTTCATACTCCTCTTACTCCTACAGTCAAAAGATAATCATCCTTTTCATACTCCTCTTATTCCTACAGTCAAAAGATAATCATCCTTTTCATACTCCTCTTACTCCTACAGTCAAAAGATAATCATCCTTTTCATACTCCTCTTACTCCTACAGTCAATAGATAATCTTCCTTTTCATACTCCTCTTACTCCTACAGTCAAAAGATAATCATCCTTTTCATACTCCTCTTACTCCTACAGTCAAAAGATAATCATCCTTTTCATACTCCTCTTACTCCTACAGTCAAAAGATAATCATCCTTTTCATACTCCTCTTACTCCTACAGTCAAAAGATAATCATCCTTTTCATACTCCTCTTACTCCTACAGTCAAAAGATAATCATCCTTTTCATACTCCTCTTACTCCTACAGTCAAAAGATAATCATCCTTTTCATACTCCTCTTACTCCTACAGTCAAAAGATAATCATCCTTTTCATACTCTTCTTACTCCTACAGTCAAAAGATAATCATCCTTTTCATACTCCTCTTACTCCTACAGTCAAAAGATAATCATCCTTTTCATACTCCTCTTATTCCTACAGTCAAAAGATAATCATCCTCTTCATACTCCTCTTACTCCTACAGTCAAAAGATAATCATCCTTTTCATACTCCTCTTACTCCTACAGTCAAAAGATAATCATCCTTTTCATACTCCTACAGTCAAAAGATAATCATCCTTTTCATACTCCTCTTACTCCTACAGTCAAAAGATAATCATCCTTTTCATACTCCTCTTATTCCTACAGTCAAAAGATAATCATCCTTTTCATACTCCTACAGTCAAAAGATAATCATCCTTTTCATACTCCTCTTATTCCTACAGTCAAAAGATAATAATCCTTTTCATACTCCTCTTACTCCTACAGTCAAAAGATAATCATCCTTTTCATACTCCTCTTATTCCTACAGTCAATAGATAATCATCCTTTTCATACTCCTCTTACTCCTACAGTCAAAAGATAATCATCCTTTTCATACTCCTCTTACTCCTACGGTCAAAAGATAATCATCCTTTTCATACTCCTCTTATTCCTACAGTCAAAAGATAATCATCCTCTTCATACTCCTCTTACTCCTACAGTCAAAAGGTAATCATCCTTTTCATACTCCTCTTACTCCTACAGTCAAAAGATAATCATCCTTTTCATACTCCTACAGTCAAAAGATAATCATCCTTTTCATACTCCTCTTACTTCTACAGTCAAAAGATAATCATCCTTTTCATACTCCTCTTATTCCTACAGTCAAAAGATAATCATCCTTTTCATACTCCTACAGTCAAAAGATAATCATCCTTTTCATACTCCTCTTACTCCTACAGTCAAAAGATAATCATCCTTTTCTTATTTTTGTTCTGTGATCCTCTCTTTCATATCATTCTAAGTTACTTTTTTTTTTTTTACTTACTTTCTTCCTAATTCATCCTACTTTTTGGAGTTACTCCATTCATTCTTCCTTCTTCTTTCCATGTGTTCCCCCTTCTACAATTATGAACTAACTTTTTTCTTCATTCTTCCTTCTAAATATTTATCCTGCTCCTACTTCCTACTTTGCTTACCTCTCTGTATTACTGGTTCCACTCTCTCATTTGTAAATTTGTATCCTGCTCCTACCTCCTACTTTGCTTACCTCTCTTTTCTACTGGTTCACCCCTCTCATTTCAAAATTTTCCTCCTTTTCTTTCTTTACTTTCGAGTAACTTTATTTCCCTCTCTTTATTACTGGTTCCTCCCTCTCATTTCTAAATTTTCCTTCTACTCTTTCTTTACTTTCGAGTAACTCTATTTCCCTCTCTTTATTACTGGTTCCTCCCTCTCGTTTCTAAATTTTCCCCCTTTTCTTTCCTTACTTTCGAATAAGTCTTTGTTTCCCTCTCTTTATTACCGGTTCCTCCCTCTCGTTTCTAAATTTTCCCCCTTTTCTTTCTTTACTCTCGAGTAACTCTTTACTTCCCTCTCTTTATTACTGGTTCCTCCCTCTTATTTCTAAATTTTCCTCCTTCTCTTTCTTTACCTTCTAGTAACTCTTTATCTCCCTCTCTTTACTACTGTTTCCTCCCTCTCCTTTCTAAATTTTCCCCCTTTTCTTTCCTTACTTTCGAATAAGTCTTTGTTTCCCTCTCTTTATTACCGGTTCCTCCCTCTCGTTTCTAAATTTTCCCCCTTTTCTTTCTTTACTCTCGAGTAACTCTTTACTTCCCTCTCTTTATTACTGGTTCCTCCCTCTTATTTCTAAATTTTCCTCCTTCTCTTTCTTTACCTTCTAGTAACTCTTTATCTCCCTCTCTTTACTACTGTTTCCTCCCTCTCCTTTCTAAATTTTCCCCCTTTTCTTTCCTTACTTTCGAATAAGTCTTTGTTTCCCTCTCTTTATTGCCGGTTCCTCCTTCTCGTTTCTAAATTTTCCCCCTTTTCTTTCTTTACTCTCGAGTAACTCTTTACTTCCCTCTCTTTATTACTGGTTCCTCCCTCTTATTTCTAAATTTTCCTCCTTCTCTTTCTTTACCTTCTAGTAACTCTTTATCTCCCTCTCTTTACTACTGTTTCCTCCCTCTCCTTTCTAAATTTTCCTCCTCTTTCTTCACCTTCGAGTAACTCTTTATTTCCCTCTCTTTATTACTGGTTCCTCCCTCTCATTTCTAAATTTTCCTCCCTCTTGTCGCTTTCTTTCCCTCCGAATAACTCTTTGTTTCCCTCTCTTTTCTACTGGTTCCTCCCTCTCCTTTCTAAAGTTTCCTCCTCCTCTTTCTTTCCCTCCGAGTAACTCCTACTATGTTTCCCTCTCTTTTCTACTGGTTCCTCCCTCTCCTTTCTAAATTTTCCTCCTCCTTATTGCTTTCTTTCCCTCCACCTTCCTCCTTCCAGAGTCGTAAGCACGCAGCTTCCGTTCTGCCTCGCGCCTTCAGTCCCATGAGTTCCTTAGAGGTGGTAAAGTTCGTCTTTGTTCAACATGCAACTTCCGAGTGATCGATAACAGACGAGTTATGTATAGATACAAGAGAGACTTAGTAAAACTGGAAACTGGAAGGGCGAGTTTGCTAATTGAAACATAGTAAAACTGTAAACTGGAAGGGCGAGTTTAATTGAAATTTGATAAAACTGGAAACTGAAAGGGCGAGTTTGTTAATTGAAATTTGATAAAACTGGAAACTGGAAGGGTGTTTGTTCTTTGAAATTTGATAAAACTGGAAACTGGAAGGGTGAGTTTGCTAACTAAAACTGGAAACTTGAAGGGCGAGTTTGCCAACTGAAACTTTTATAAAACTGGAATCTGGAAGGGCGAGTTTGCTAATTGAAACTTGGTAAAACTGGAACCTGGAAGGGTGAGTTTGTTAATTGAAACTTGATAAAACTGGAAACTGGAAGGGCGAGTTTGTTAATTGAAACTTGATAAAACTGGAAATTGGAATGGTGAGTTTGCTAATTAAAATTTGATAAAACTAGAAATTGGAAGGGCGAGTTTATTAACTGAAACTTAATAAAACCGGAAACTGGAAGGGTGAGTTTGTTAATTAAAACTTGATAAAACTGGAAACTGGAAGGGCGAGTTTGCTAATTGAAACGATATAACTGAAAACTGGAAGGGCGAGTTTGCTAATTAAAATTTGATAAAGCAAGAAACTGGAAGGGTGAGTTTGTTAACTGAAACTTGATAAAACTGGAACCTGGAAGGGCGAGTTTGCTAAAAGAAACTTGATAAAACTTGAAACTGGAAAGCCGAGTTTGCTAATTGAAACTTGATAAAATTGGAAAGTGGAAGGGCGAGTTTGCTAAATGAAACTTGATAAAACTGGAAACTGGAAGGGTGTTCGTTAATTGAAACTTAATAAAACTGGAAACTGGAAAGGTGAGTTTGTTAACTAAAACTTGATAAACCTGGGAACTGGAAAAGCGTGATTGATATCTATTACATATTGGAATCTGGAAGAGTAATTAATACCGATATGGAATGGATACTAGAAAGAAATAACTACTGATAACACAAGATTACAGGACATAATCTACCAGTGTTACTTTGTTAAAACTTGGACTCTGGAAAGGAGTGATCTCTATTAACTTTAATATTTTGGAAACTGGAAAGGAGTGACTAACTCTAATGCTTACAATAAAAAATTTGGAAACTGGAAAAGTGATGATCTCTAAGTTGTGAAAACTGGAAACTGGAAAGCATTAATAATCGTGAAGTTGACAAAAATTAACGTTGGATAAGAATTTTTTTTTAATTTGATTAATTTTGGAATGAGGGTAGGAGTGATTACCATGAACTCGACAACAGTGGAGGTTAAAATAACCTCAATTTCTTTAGGAATAATTTAGGAAGCTGGAGAGGAGCAATCACTATAAACATCATAAAAGTTTTAAAATAAATGGCAGTGTGATTATTCACTTAATAATTCATTACTAATTACTTCTGAATTAGGAAAAATTAATCAATAACTTAGTATACAAATAATATAAACTTCACAAAATTTTTAAATAAATGGCATTGTGATTATTCACTTAATAATTCATTAATAATTACCTCTGAATTAGGAAAAAGTAATCATGATTAACTTAGTATACAAATAATTATAATATCAGGAATGGAATGGTCGATATTACCTTGACAAAACTTTAATTTGAAAAAGGGTGATTATTAAAAACGACCAAATTGGCAATTACAAGGAATTATCAAGACAAACCTGATCGAATAATAAAAACCTAGCATAATATTTATGTCTGTGCCACTGTTATATAACATCCTCAACATATAACAGTTCTTTTGCTTTGAAGACTAATGTCCATTATTTAAACATGAAAAGAAACAGCGCTGATAATGACTCAATTAAATGTTTATATATTTTGAACAAAAACCAAGATAGACAAAAATATCCATGTTTTTCTATCGCTACTTAGATTTATATAAAACTTTTTCTAACAACCATAGTGAATGGAAATTACTAATTTAATAACTGTAAACAAAAGAGAATGGAAATTACTAATTTAATGACTGTAAACAAAAGACACTATTATATAAATAATAATTAGCATGAAAGTGTCAAAAGATCTCTTTTTGCTTATTATTTCCCAAGTGTCGAAAATATTCTCATAAATCAACTTTCAGTTGCGAGTGAATCGTATTCAGATACAGCAAACGTTTAGAGAATACAGATGACATCTTTACTATAGTATGAGACAGTGTGATAGTATACAAAAAATATAACCACTGAAATGTTATGGTGTTAACACTATTACAAAAGAGACAGATAAAAAGTGTATAGAATACTGATAATATTATGATCGGTTTTACAATACGGACTACCTTTTCTACTAAGGGATAAAACGGTGATTTTTTTTTTTCCGACGGACTTTGGTTTTGGCAAGTGTGACCGTTACCCAGACCGTGGCGTGCTGCGAACCTTCGACCTATCGAATCAAAGTCACGAACGTTACCACTCGGCCACGGTGGTCACAGAATTACTGATTGTGAAAACAGGCAGTGCTATACATGCAATACAATGATGTAGATCTTAAAAATTTATCAACAAACAACGAAACCATGTATATTTTGACATAAAAATCCTATATATAAAAAAAAGAAGAAGAAAAAAGATTAGGAGAAAATCAAAGTCTTAAAATTATCCACTTATATTTACGCATAAATCAGGCAGCCATTGCTAGTGTATCTCCTTTGAACTGGAAATGACACGAAATAACGGTATAACAAAGACTACAATGTAATGGTTCAGCGCTGGCCCTTAGGTACAATAGGGAGCGACTGCATGAACTATGTTTCACAGATGATGTATTGATGGCAATATATCAACTTAACTATAAAGATCTAGTATCATCGTTTTACCAATTCAGTTTAATCCCACATGGCAAAATAATCACCGAATGTTTTGATTTCTATAGACAGAGTGTTTTAGAGTAATCGCAATGGTACCTCCAAGATTAGCATGGAGGTGTTTGGGTCTCCAGATACCGTTGTTCTTACCTTTGATATGCATAGTGGGTGGAGCATCTAGTGCAACTGTTAAAGCCAAGTCTATTGACAAAGAAACCCCATTTCAACCAGATAATACAACTCCGCCCTTTATTAACATTGGAGACCAGGTACATTCCTTTACAACTAAAAGGTTTTACACAGACCAAACGGTAAAAAACATCCGCCAAGTAAGGAGACAACAACTGCCAGTTAAGAACTCTAAAAAAGTGGTGATCAACTCATCAGGTGAGGTAAGTTCACTAACTTCGTCTCAACCTAAAGTCCTCCAGTACTCTCTCCAAGACTACAACAATGGAGTGGAGACAAACGAGAAGGATACTTTTAACTATTTAAGTAAATACAATAATCATAGAAAAGTGAGGGACGCGACACTGTCTCCCTCGTTATTCACGTGGACTTGGTTGGGAGAGAATGACGAAACTCGTAAAGAGGTAACAACCCATTTACACCCCGAAGTCTCGCATGCAGAAACATATCCAATCAGAGTAGTGCGTCCCAGACCGACATTTTTCCCTGCATTGCACAATGCATATACAAATTCTGCGACTCATCGAAACCACTACAATGCTTGGTCACATGGAATAGAGAATACAACAAATTTTAATAAAAATACTATAGGTAAAAATTCTGACAGTGATTCATCAGATGAACTGACAGAGCTTCGTAACAGTCATCTAGTGGGACAAGACAGTTTAACCATTCAAAGACAAGAGCAATCTGAGCAACACCATCAAGAAAATGGTGACAAGGAATTGATTTCTAGTTATAAAAACAAGACGGGTAGTCTCTTGACATCTCTAATCAAAACAAATATTGATCAAGGTTTTCATTACTTTACACGTGATTATGAAGCTGATGAGATTCAAAACAAATTCGAAGAGAGCAAAACATCCAATCTCAGAATGGATCATCAAGAAAACAGTACTGACCATTGGGATACGACAACTGAAACAACAGCTAAAGAAGGTGTAGTTGTTAGCCACAGTCTGAACTTTGAAACAAATGAAAAAGTCAAGAAATATTACACAGAAAACGCAGAAGATATCTCAGTGGATCAATATTTTGTAACTAATTTAGGGCATATCACTCAATCAAAAGAGACACAGACATCATCACCTAATACACATAAAATGGTTACCTTCACTGACAGCAATTACGGGCCTTTGTTCTACACGGCACCATACAAAAATACCCCAATGTTTAATGAGCCAGGTACAATCACACCTCCTGGTAGGCCAGTGTACTTCATGTCCAACAAGGCCAATGATATCAAACAAGATCAGTCCACATACTTAATGTCAGGTCATCTAGTATCTGATATCTCCGAGGAGGCATATGAAAAGATTGAGGAATCTCTCCGACATGATAACAAAATTCCTCCATCTTCAACCAGCACACCCCCCGCTCATCTTCACATGCCTGTCTTAGGATTCAGAGAAGTAATGCAATACTTTCATAACTTAACCACAGCTTCGCCTTACAAAGCTACTGAGGAACCAGAAACTATACATGGCTCTATTTCCTCAAAATTAACAGTTTCCACTGATGCGCAAAACCAGTCGCTGTATTCTAGTGACCACGATCTCTTGCATGAATTCTTAGAAAGTCCCTCCATCATTTCAGAGGTTGGTGGAGCTGTCAGCATGGACAGAGATAAAGTATTCAAAGAATCAGCATTAAAGATTCTCGATCAATTAGGAAGTAACTTAAAATTAAATAACACTAAGACTTATACTTCAGATATCAAAAACACAGATTCTCTCACAGTTCAGGAAGACATCTTGGACAAAATATCTGAACAGCTCTTCACTGTTGATCAGCCAAGTAGTGTATCTAATCAAGACTTGCTAATAAATAATATACCCACTAAGGAACCAGAAAATCATTCAACAGGTGCGATAAGAGACTCATCAGGAGAACATATTTATGAAATGAGTCCCGTCATTTATTCAGGATCTAGCTATTATGCCACAACTTATTCAGTACCTCTACTACCAGTTATAAGTCGAAATTTCTCAACTACAGAAGATCCAAAACAAACAACAGATCATTTAGAACTACTATACCAGGATAATGGAGAGTCCATTAAAACCCACATTCCTGTTTTTCATGGAAAACCAACAGACAATGACAAATCAGAAACAGATGTAACAACCACAAGCTACTATGACTATGGATATAATCCTGTAAATCATTCACAAAGCTTAATATCCATTCATGCACCTGACATATTGGATGATAATGAACAACCAATCAGAGCCACCTGGCCTTCAATCATCAGTATCAACCAACCATTCTCCTCACATGATATTACAGTGACTGATAATCCTACATACTACATACCCGTTTCCAGCTCAGTGCAGATGAGCAACATGTCCGGATTTCTAAATAAAAATCCCCATGAGTACTCAACTACTATAAAAGCAACCATTCAGGACTCAACACATACATTATCAGACCTTTCTCATAACAGAGAAGAATCTCCAAGTAGAAATGCCAGCGCCACTGAAGCAGGCCCTTCCGAGGACCTTGCAACCTCCTCTAGTTTTATAAATGACTATATGAATTATTTATTAAACTTCAAAGTTATACCAAAGATTGAAACTAATGTTGAAAATTCTAACATATACAGTCCACATAATCTCAGTTCCGTATCGACTTCACACAATAACACGCAAAATACTTTTCCTGAACATTATATACTCCCATTTTTGGATATTCAAGATACACAGGTGATTCAAAATACATCTGATGCAGAAAAGCAAGTAATAGATTATGAGATTCCCTACGGTTATATTACAACATCAACATTAAATCTGTATGAACAAGGTAATTTTGATCAGTATAACAATATCCCTTTTATATCTACTAACGCTGATGACAAAAAAGTCCCGACATATGATGAACTGGGTTTAGATATGAATCGTACACAAGATCAGTCTGTGACTACATCTCTGTCCACGCCATTAGTTGTCGCCGCAAACGAGAACACTGAGGCACAAAGTACAAGTACTGAAAATTTAGCCACTGCGTTAGAAAAGTTTCACTATGAACAGATACCTTTGATTACTCTAGCTCCATCGACATCCCATGATGGAAATATCCATACTGAGAGCACGGGTTCCTCAGCAACAACTGAATCTCCAGTCACAAATAATATTCAGTCAACAACTAAATCATATTTCGAATGCAAAGAGTTAGAATCGCTATCACCACTTATACAGTTCTACAGCTTTCTTTTGCCTGCCATGAAAAATATATGTAAATATTTCCCTACTGAAGAGAGTAAGAGAGATGAAATTAATGCTACAATGCAGGAGACTACAGAGAAAATACATAAAAATCATCCTACAACAATGGAACCTGAGAATTCAACCTTTGAAGACACCAAAGAGACTTCTATTTTTGATAGCATCAGCAGTCTTTTAAACACAGACGACAAAAAAATCCTAAAAAACAAATATGAATTGGCAAATCCAAATGTTTCATCAACTGAAAACGATACTATAACCACAGATATATCTAGCTCCCTTGACAGCATATTACAGAGGTATTCAAATATTACCTCAAACCTCAGTTACATTACCCCTATTAATTTATTTGCCCAGTCAACACCAAAATCTAACACTCCTTTGAACTTCAACACAAGTGATATCCCTCTACTGGAAACACAACTAGACAAGTACTGGGAACCTTTACGACACATAACTGCACCTCCAGTATTAAGGAATATTACATTGATGCTGGGTTTAAATTCTCCTACAACAAAAGGAGAGTCACCAGTATATCTGACAACAGAAGAGACTGATTATCAACAAATGTTAAAAAGTGTCTTGAGCAAATTTGCCCACAAAACACCAAAACAATCATATCCTCCTGAACAGCAGACAAACGTCACAAAATCGAATTCATATAGAGATATAATACTGTCCACTGATGACACATCACCATTTTCAAAATCAATAGCAAGCCTCCCAGAAGCAATGATATTAGAATCAACACCTTTAGACGAGCCGGATGATTTAGCGGAGTTTAATCAAACAGTTTCATCGTCCACTGCACTACATAATTCAAGACCAACTCTCAAAATTAGTTCTTCTTACGTACAGACTGATGCGCCTGATTATCACAATAATTTTGAAAGATTACAAATACTACAAGAAAATGAGGTCAACAACATAACAAACGTAACAGACTTGGGGTCACATACCTCAGCTGAATCACAGAACACTAGGCAAGGACTCTGGAATTCCTTTACAACTCCAAAGATACAAAAGATTTCCTTTAACAACAGCATCCAAAGGAAAGAGCCTACTGCACAATTAGATAACATGGAATCATCTTATATTGAAAGTACCTTAGTAAGTCCATCTCTAAGTACAGAAAATAATGTAATGGAAACAACAACTGATATAACAGACTTCTCAAGCTCAATAAACCCATCTGGAACTGTAACAGAACCTATGTATAATACAACGTATTACAATGCAGGCCTGACAGTCTCAAACAATAAAGGCTCATTACAAGGCAATGAATCATATTCTCTATCCAAAATAACAGATAATCCAACAACTACTGAGAGTGTATGGGATTCACTGTATAGACAATGGATTACTCGTTCACAGTCAAGACCATCAACAACAAGGTTTTTCCCAAAAATAATAGGTATATCTCCAAATTTATCTGCAATTGGAAAACCATCACCATCTAATCCCACAACACCAACTTTAAAGCCAATCACAAAAAAATCGACCAGCATTATGGCTTCTACACCTATACCTGAAATTACCCTCTATGAATCCACAATCCCAATTTCCATGGCAGATGAAGCAGAAATCACATTCTTGAGAAAACATGATGCTCCTGACCAAGAAACAACAACCGACAAGAATTTTGAAGGTGTTTTAGGTTCGTTATGGGAGATGATGAAGAAAAAAGAGGATAGTGCAATAGAAGATACACAGACTTTGAAAATATTTGACAGATTGGAGAGTATTACACTCAAGAACCATACCAGAGATACTACAACGGGAATTCCTTTGTATACTATTCAAAATATATCTGCTATCACAGCCTCGTCTTCATCAGATGAAACGAGAAGCACAAATTCATCTCCTCCTAAGATGGGGGATTATCTATCAACAAAGAGCAAATCATATTCCAATGTGGAGAACCTTTTTACAGTTTCTGATTTTGATGCAAGTCAAACGGCTGTCACTAATATGCCATCAGACAGTAAAAAAATTCAAAGAAGACCTGAATCTATCTATTCATCTAAAGCTAACGATACTGCTAGTAAAGACTTGCCATCAACTGGTTCTTCTTTGGACAGCAACTACCATCCAAACATAAACGTGGCAGATACAAACAGGGCATCCGAGAATGATCAAAATGATATTCCAAATCGTAGTTCTGGCATTGCACCTATACGTTCTTTTGTTCGTAAAATAACAGACCAAATTTTAGGCATTCCAAAGTCACCTAACAATGAAAATAATCCTGAAAGGAGAAAAGTCTCTTCTCAAAGTCCAGTGCCAAGAAACAGAAACAACAAACACAAAACTAAAGAGTATACAGAATATTCCACTAGATATCTAAGACCTAACCAACGCATCACCTCAAGTGGACAAAGATATTGGACAACAACTCCAATCTTAAGTCAGTCATCTAGACTTCTCCCTGAATCAGATAGTCACTTGCTTTACAATCATCGCCCTTATGACACATATACAACTTTACAGCCTTCCAACAGACCTGTCATCATTGTTAAAAAGAAAGGAAACCGATATCACATTCCAGTTATGCCGTCCGCAGACTTTTCATCCTTCAAGAGTTACACCCCGACGCCAGATCCAGCCCCTGGGAAAGAACGGCTCACTACCTTCGAGCCCGAGATTAAAACTAGGCCTACATCGCCATCCCAGTTCTATAATCGCATGGGTGTTCTACCAACTACCAATATCTTTACTAAGTCTGCAGAGCTGGAGTTCAATAATATGGATTATGTTGATCAGCATTACACAAGCACGTTCTCGCCCACTCCGCTCAACAGAAACAAATTCAAGGATTCAAAAACAATCCCAAGCGAAGTGAATTCAATTAGGCGAAAAGGTTGTGGTGCTGCAATACTTGATCGTCTGGAATATCTGCTAGGAAGGGAGCTCGTAATGGACCAAATGGGCATTGGAGTCTACAGCGCAGTGGTTGAAAGGTAAGTTTCAAGAACATTACTCTCACAAAAGATTTTAAACTTCAACATGACTTAGATAACACGCTTAAATCAAATATTAAGAATGTTAAACATATCAAGCCTAAAGAACAATTTAAAATTTTCAAACACCATCACACTGTTAGCATGACAACTATGCATAAATATTAATTACATAAAATATATAGGCTATATACACATAAATAAATAAAGAAATTAATGTATGTAAAATCAAGAGCCTATATATAACTTGTTGGCATCTTCCCAAAGGACTTTACCTGTAATGAAAGGAAAATGCTATCAACTGACCCGGTTAGTATAATACTTTCCAGAGGAAATGTGGACTTTAGGTCAACAATCTAAGCCCGCGACTGTATATGCAAGACAACATAAAATGATGGAACATAATGAAATGGCTAGTCAAATATAGGCTACATGCTTACAAGAGTTTACGAAAGGAATAAATACGTCAGTAAAAAAAAATACACACACACATATATTAGTGATGCTATTATTCTTTTTCTTAAGAACGAGTTTATTGTACGACATCGAGACTGATTAGAATTAGCAATAATCCTTTCGGTACACAAATGAATAACTGAGAAAATGCAAGGCAGGGACCTCTTTTATATATATATAATGCAAGGCAGGGACCTCTTATATATATATATAATGCAAGGCAGGGACCTCTTATATATATATATATATATATATATATATATATATATATATATATATATATATATATATATATATATATATATATATATATATATATATATATATATATATATATATATATATATACACCAAATTACTATTAGCGATGTTATT
The DNA here is from genome assembly GCA_037179515.1 of Halocaridina rubra. NCBI lineage: Eukaryota > Metazoa > Arthropoda > Malacostraca > Decapoda > Atyidae > Halocaridina > Halocaridina rubra. The sequence continues at coordinate 7,498 of JAXCGZ010005874.1, read as the reverse complement.
ATTATTTTCAGCATGCTGAACGCAGACTGCGGCCCTCCAGGAAATCATTTAGATACACAAGAAAGCGAAAATATGTTTGCCACTTTATCTCGACCTCCTAATGACCTTGGCACCCGACAGGTCACAACCATCGAACCCAAAACTTTCCAGACATCAACATCTCCAAGATATAAATCAAGAGACTACACTCCACCTTCATATCCTAAGTACCAAATATCTCCTCCTCCCTCAACGACCTCGGTTTCGCCTACTATGGGAATGGAAGGTTGGCTGACCCTGGACGATCTTCATGAACAGGTAATGATGGACTTAAAAAGATTAAAAAAAAACAAACAAAAAACTTATAAGACTGACAGTTGTAATGTGACTAAAATACACGTGTTCACTGCACTGTAATGCTCGCTTTCAGCATCTGTAACACTTTACAAATGCTTAGCATATGATAAAATTTCCTTCATTTAAAATATATAACTGTAAACATATAAATACAGACAAGTGTGAGGTAGTGATTATATCTCTTTCTCTGTTAATTCCAGGAGAGGAAAGATAAGGAGGCAACAGAAGCTCTCTTTTCTCGAAATCCGTTTCTCAGAAATCACAAACTTACAGATGAAGTACTAACTCTGTCACCAATTGCTGAATATTTATTAGAATTACCTTCTCCACTTCCACTCGTAAAGCTAGACACCTCTTCCTCTGAGGCTCCATCCTCGTCTATTTCACTCACTGAAGGCACTGTGCCACATACTTCTATGCAATCTACTTCTGTGCCACATACTTCTCTTAAGCAATCTACTCCTGTGCCACATACTTCTCCTATGCAATCTATTCCTGTGCCACATACTTCTCCTCTGCAATCTACTCCAGTGCCACATACTTCTCCTATGCAATCTACTCCTGTGCCACATACTTCTCCTATGCAATCTACAGTGTCTTCCTCAGGGGTAGATTCCTCGAGTGGAGAAAACACTTCTTCTAATGTCAAGGGTCACTCTTCTTCTTCTTCCTTTGAGTACTACGATACCACCACTTCTTTCTCCTCTCCTTCTCCGTTTTATTTCCCAACAACTACGCAAGTGTCAACGTTAACAGCTCAAACAGATGAATCTAACATTTTTCCTAAGTCTTCCTCAAAATCGGAATCTATCACAGCAGCCCTCCACACTTCTTTAAAAACTGATCCTTCCACTACCTCAGTAACACCTAGCAAATCTCTGGGAGATTTATCTGCATTATCTAATTCTTTAAAAACTGATCCTTCCACTATCTCAGTAACACCTAGCGAATCTCTGGGAGATTTATCTACATTATATAATTCGTTAAAAACTGATCCTTCCACTACCTCAGTAGCACCTAGCGAATCTCTGGAAGATTTATCTGCATTATATAATTCTTTAAAAACTGATACATCCACAACATCTGTAACACCTAGCGAATCTCTGGGAGATTTATTTGCATTATCTAATTCTTTAAAAACTGATTCTGTCACCACCTCAGTAACACCTAGCGAATCTCTGGGAATTTTATCTACATTATCTAATTCTTTAAAAACTGATCCATCTAATACCTCTGTAACCCCTAGCGAATCTCTAGGGGATTTATCTGCATTATATAATTCTTTAAAAACTGATCCTGACAATACCTCTGTAACCCCGAGCGAATCTCTGGGAGATTTATCTGCTTTATTTGATTCCTTAAAAACTGATCCTGTCACTACCTCTATAACCCCTAGTGAATCTCTGGGCGATTTATCTGCATTATCTGATTCTATAAAAACTGATCCTGACACTACCACAGTAACCCCCAGCGAATCTCTGGGAGATTTATTTGCATCACCCAATTCAACTGCTTCAAGTAACTCTACGCATGTAAAGAGGAGCATTACTCGACAATTACCATCAACAAAAAGCAACAGCCATTTACTCCGTAGAGCAGCGATAGGGTTTGCTGTTCTAAACAGCTTAGCTTCAGCAGCCGGTGAGTAGAAACTTATGGCCATGAATTTTTATGATTTCATAATGATTGAAAAATACATAATTATAAGCTGGGGAGTGCTACAGGTTTGATGACTATGGCCCAATTTCTTAAACAGTGTAAACCTAGGATACCATATTGTTAGTTAGATAGGCACACACAAATGGACTTCATAAACGCATCTGACACAGTTCTGTGCATGACTAGGATCCATGTGACGCAGTTCTGTGCATGGCTAGGATCCAACATGGGATCCTAGCCATACACAGAACTGCGTCACATGCGTTTATGAATTCCATTTGTGAGTGTCTAGCTAACTAACAATACCGTATCCTTGGTTTACACTGTGTAAGAAATTGGGCCTATGTCTCTTCCTTACCAACTCTCTTCATCCTTCTTAGCATACAACAATAACACATACCATGCATAAACAATGAATCCTTTTCAAATTTGATTTTTGAGCATAAAGATACGGATATCAACCTTTTTAAATATTCATCTCACCTTTGTTTATAAACTTAACAGCCATGCCACAGGAAGATGGCACAGGTTCATCCACTGCGCAAGAGCTCTCTGATGTAGTTAAAAGTGCCCTGAGTACCAACGTCTCCGATTACAGAGGTTCATCCTCTGCCCAAGAGCTCTCTGATATATCTGCAAAGGCATTGAGTACCAACGTCTTCGGCTTCGAAACTATTCTTACAGGCCTTGTTTACCTCTCCTTTGGCATATTCCTTTACCAAATGATTCAGAGAGCAGTTGAAGCAAAGACTCTTAGATCGTCATTCCCTCAAGTACAAGGAAAGAATCACAGGAAAAGAGAAGTTTATGAAGATCAACTGAATCAGCATTTTGCAGTTCTCCAACAGGCATTACAAAAGGTATGCAGTTTATATCCTATACCGTAACAATTAAAAAAAATATGTTTATGACTATATTATGAATATTTTGGTATTTTATTACCATATATAGAAAATACTGCAATAGTTTCTGCACATAAGTAAATATATAAATGCCATTTTTAATTAGAGGGGAAATAAGCAAAATTGAAAGGTTATGTTAAATTGAGCTATACTGCATGCAGAAACATCAAATCATATTCTCTCTCTCACTTATCCCTCAAAAAAATTGGTATGGTATGCTAAGTTGAAACTATTACTTTCTTCCTTTCTTCTCTCTACTTGTATTCACCATGCATGGAAATGTAGGCTCTATCAGGCCAAATTATACAAAATATAAGTTTAATTTGAAGTTATTTACGAATATTATCTCTATAGACAGACCGATTACTTCGAAATATAAAAATCATTAAAAATAATTCATAAAAAAAATGTGAAAAGCACTGTAATCACCACCTAAAAATGATCCAATTTAATCAACAGTCACAAAAGAAGTAATACGTAACACTATACTGTACTACCAGTATGAAAATACCTTTGCAAGAAAAAACTGGTTACTCATATTTAACATATTACCACAACAAAGTTATTACATACAAATGCTCTCATAATATCATTAAAAATCTATATGAAAAAATAAACATCATAATACTGTACAGTATTACTGATAGATGTGGTCAGGGGAAACCAACCTATGTCTTTCGAGTAATACAGTACTTAGAACAAATTTCCAGGAGCTATAGAAGGACACCCCATAATTAGAGAGAAACATTACTTTTAGAACCTTTTATGGTATAGTAATTGAGCCTTAAATCTAAGTAAGAGGCGCTTTGGTTGGTTTATATAATTTACTTTAAATACAAGATACCCAGGAACTACACGCAAACACAAAAGGGATATTATTCAATATTTGTATATTAAATATTATATACTGAAAAAAAAAACACGTACACATATATATACAGCATACAGATATATTATACAAGAGGGCCTCAACTGCATTTATAAGAACATACATATAGCCATACACACATGCATCAATCCCCCTTGTAAATGGGGTGGCCGAGCCAAGAAATGGACATTCACCAAGATCCACACACACCTCAACCACTCCTCTCAGCTCCTTGGGGATAAAGGGTTGCCATGTCTCCCCTCCTTCCAACCTGCTTGGGTTACCCACAAGGTAGGCAGGCAAGGATATTCTACCCCCTCCACTTCATTACATGGCAACTCCCCTCACACCCATCCACCACAGTTCATTGAGTTAGCAGGAGTGGGGGGACTGGGACTGGGAATCCCCTCCTCTGTATTTCACTTCCTACAAATAGCCAAAAGATGTTATAAGAACAAAGGCTGCACAAACACAGCTTAAATTTAATAAGTTATGTACATACGTTCATGATGTGTGCACGCGTGTGTAATATTTATCTCTTGAGTACTGAACCAAATGATGCTACATGCCAATGCAGTATAATCAATTTTTTTTCCCAACGGATGACTCATCCAGAAAATGTTTCCCTTGTAAGTGACTCGAAAAATTTTGCTAAATGTCATGGTCAACAAGTATACAAAAGCCAAAACATTTGTCTGTGGATAGTGCAAAATGGTTTACTCTTCATTTGGCGAGAAAGAGCAATATCACCACTAAGAAACATGTGAATACAGTACTATATAGAGGAGTACCAGCGTGTTACTGAATATAAATTGATTTGAGGTACTTTTTAACATTTTTGAGGGTAGGTATTGTTCAAAAAAATATGAAACAGCATAAAACAAAAAGTCAGGGATAAGACGGGTGTAATAGTAAAAATTTTACTGTGTATTTTCACAGGTGCCTAGCAGCCCAACACCAAAATGGAAATATCACTAGACGGATCTAAACTATGGCAAACACACTAACAATATCCCGCGTATCTTCCTCTGCACCTATATCACATAAGCCAATTTCTTTCATCATAAAAATCTACTAATCTCCAGCAATCAAAAAAACTCCTAAAGTGTTTGTCATTTCAGCTCTGAGGTAAGTACAGTACTACAAAAAGTAGGTAAAGGTCCAATATAACTCTGGAGCCTTAATGTTACCCTCCTCAATAAGGTAAACCCCCTAAGTCCGTGCTTTACCTAACCTAACCTACCCTAACCTCCTAGCTGGGGGAAAAGTCCAACCTCCCGATACTCTATACAAATATGCCAATACGAAGTAACTTTACCTGAGGAGGGTAGAATTAAGGTGCCAGAGTTAAACTGGACCTTAACCAAAAAGTAATATTGTGACGGAAACGGATGGATGGATTGGATTCGGTTTTACGTCGCGAGCTCCCTTTTCTACTAAGGGCTATGACGGTTGCCTTCTTACGAAGGACTTGTGACGGAAACATCAAATTTTAATACTTTGACCTGTAAAATGTACATGACTTTTTGTTTGCACATGTACACAATTAAAGCAATACACTATTAACAAACAAGTTACTTTATTAAGAGGATTAACCGTGGACATAGAAGAGAAACTTTGGTCTCATATAAGAATATGAAATACTGTATACTGTACTAGGTAGTGATCTGGAAAATGTTGAACTGCTTTACCCAAAGTTACATATCCATTGGACAACACTTCAGTGAATGTCTGAAGTTTTGGTAAATACTATTTTTTATACTTCCAACATGTAAATACTTCAAAACATAGCAATAAACATAAAACATCAATTAAAAAACAATAATTGTAATAATAAACTAATTTCTTAACTTGGAAATGAATTTATCTTCTTCTTCTTTTATCTAACCTAATGTAATGCTAAATTTCAAGATATAGTATTTTCCTGAATAGGAGGTATGAAAGTAAATAATTTCCAATATACTGGGTTAAAATGAAAATGAAATTGTAACTATCATCTTATTGAAAGTATTTACGGTAATTTAACAGTTTAGTACCGCAGCCGAATTTTGGCTATTTCCCGCTAATTCTTAACCTAATCATTCATAACCTAACCTAACCATTCTTAGGTTAGGTTATGAATGGTTATGTTAAGAATTGGCGGGAAATAGCCGAAATTCGGCCGCGATACTAATCTGTTAAATTACCGTATTTACTCTTTATTGGACTAATACATAAATAATAATATTAATAATGACTCATTACACATGTTATTCTGAACGCTTGCCATTGGGCAAGTTAGCAATGATACATTTTTGGCAATATTTTTTACAATCGAACCCAACTCAATTTGAAGGTGAAAATTAGATTTTTCCTTTGGTTTCTGATGTTTTTTGATTGAATATGACCTTGAAAACTCTCCAGAAAATGTATGCTAACCTAACTTAACCTAACCTAAATATAGTATAAGTTACAACATTTTTCCTGTTTTTTTTATGCTTTAGAATTCATGTGACCTCAGAAACTTTTATAAAATTATTTTTTAAGGCTAAGTTAGCATATATTTTCAAGGTTACATTCATTCAAAACTCATCGAGGGTAGTTTATAGTTTAGTGGGGCATGCCGCTCAATGACCTCATCCCTCCACTCAGGTAAGTAGTTCGACTGTAGGTTAGGTAAGTATTTTAAGTTAGGATAGTTATATGGGGGGGTTCCAGGGGGGCGAAGCCCTCCTGACTAAGAGGTTAGGTAAGTATTTTTAGTTAGGATAGTAAAAAATGTTTCGTATGCCTAATATCGCCATTTTTGTTGTGTGTTCATCAGCCAGTTCTCTAGTCAGAGCTTATCGCCATCTATTGGTAGGTTTCGAGCATTGGTATGGCCCGCTAAACTATAGGTATTCCCTCATGAAAACCATATGAAAAAAATATATAATTTTCATCTCAAAAATGATAAGGGCGCCAAAAAAAAAATATAAATAAATAAACCTCAGAATAACATCTCCACAAACTGATAATCAAGCCAAAATGTGTTCTAGAAACTAAAGGTTAAGCAAATATTCAAATAATGTAAATAAAACCTACCATTCCGGGTGATTGAGCACTCATTCTCGTCCCTTGAAACTTCAAAAATATTCCAATCCATGAATTCCCATTATATAATCACTTAATTAGTTCACTTTACCACTGCACAGTCTAAATTATATCTCAAGATGTACAAAATGTCAAATTTTTCTTCTCAAATCCTTTGAAACACAATACGAAAGAGACTAAGCTTTAAAATATTTTTTTTTCAGTCGCCATGTTTACAACCTCAAGTCAGGGTTACCAGATTTGTCCTTTTTCCCCATGAATGTCCTTTTTTAGAAAATCTGTCCTTTTTATACTCAAACTAGCAATCTTGGTTCAAAATGACGTTAGTATCAAGGTTACCAGACGTTTGCAGAACAAAGGACATACATTCTATAAAAAGGGACATTTAGGCAAAAGAAAGGGTGAACTGGCAAGCCAGCCTCAAACCTAAGTTAATGACAGAGAAATAATTATTCAATTTGACTGATCTCTCGTTGAATTTTGATCAATGAACATCTCATACGTAATATTAATCTCATAAAATTATATTCTTATACAAAAATTATTCTAGGCATTCAATTTTACCGTAAAAATTATTCCAATGTGTTGCGATATTAGAACATGTCTATTGCACACACACACAACACACACATATATATATATAAGAGAGAGAGAGAGAGAG
>JAXCGZ010005873.1:105000-106664 GCA_037179515.1 Halocaridina rubra | reverse complement strand
AGGTCTTTTTGTTATTTTGTTAAAATGAATCTTACGGTAAAAGGTCTTTTTATTCTCTTTAATGAATCTTACGGTAAAAGGTCTTTTTGTTATTTTGTTAAAATGAATCTTTCGGTAAAGTTCTTTTTATTCTCTTTAATGAATCTTACGGTAAAAGTTCTTTTTATTCTCTTTAATGAATCTTTCGGTAAAAAGTTCTTTTTATTCTCTTTAATGAATCTTACGGTAAAAGGTCTTTTTGTTATTTTGTTAACATGAATCTTTCGGTAAAAAAGTTCTTTTTATTCTCTTTAATGAATCTTACGGTAAAAGTTCTTTTTTTTCTCTTTAATGAATCTTACGGTAAAAGGTCTTTTTATTCTCTTTAATGAATCTTACGGTAAAAGGTCTTTTTGTTATTTTGTTAAAATGAATCTTTCGGTAAAGTTCTTTTTATTCTCTTTAATGAATCTTACGGTAAAAGTTCTTTTTATTCTCTTTAATGAATCTTTCGGTAAAAAAGTTCTTTTTATTCTCTTTAATGAATCTTACGGTAAAAGGTCTTTTTGTTATTTTGTTAACATGAATCTTTCGGTAAAAAAGTTCTTTTTATTCTCTTTAATGAATCTTACGGTAAAAGTTCTTTTTTTTCTCTTTAATGAATCTTACGGTAAAAGGTCTTTTTATTCTCTTTAATGAATCTTACGGTAAAAGGTCTTTTTGTTATTTTGTTAAAATGAATCTTTCGGTAAAGTTCTTTTTATTCTCTTTAATGAATCTTACGGTAAAAGGTCTTTTTGTTATTTTGTTAAAATGAATCTTTCGGTAAAGTTCTTTTTATTCTCTTTAATGAATCTTACGGTAAAAGGTATTTTTATTATTTTGTTAAGATTAAGATAGTCAGGACTCAAGATATTTCTTATATACTGAGATGGGAGGATTTTATATCATTAAAAATATTATTTGATTTGTTGATGAACTGTTATGAATTTTTTTTTATTAATCAAATAACTGTAAATGGCAACATGTGGATTTGGGCACTCCCAGTGATATTGCAGTTGTTAAACATCACAATCTATATTCGGTTATGTATAAATAAAACATTAATAGAATTTTCAATTCATTTTAAATATCATAAAAAGTAATTAAGAATAAAATATAGTGTAACAATCGATTGATGGTAGAAGAGCACTCTGCGATTATTAATTAAGGGTAATATTTTATGGTTTACATGTAGCGATAATTGAGTGATGGCAAAAGAGCACTCTGCGATTATTAATTAAGAATAATATTTGTAATAATAAATTTCAATAGCCCTTGTTGAGTGCTATCATTCAAATTAATCTCCCCATTACCACAGAAACAGTACAGACAATTTGAAGCAGATATAGTATAAAAATTTTCAGATTAGAGTAATAAGTAAGTACACATACATACACATGCATGCCCATGTATCTATATATACGCATGCATATACTCCTATATAAATAACTAATTAGATGAGCAACAAAAATGCCACTTGGGCTTCATAATCAAACATATCTAGGAGAGAGAGAGAGAGAGAGAGAGAGAGAGAGAGAGAGAGAGAGTTATTAGTCCTTTCCACCGATATGCATGCATACATACATACTCATACACATCATCGCCATCTGAGGGTGACACAACAAAGAAAAAAGACAGGCTGA
>JAXCGZ010005873.1:97500-100000 GCA_037179515.1 Halocaridina rubra | reverse complement strand
CCAACCCCATTTTGCGTTCCATATCATCATCCCCCTTTTTGACATCACCATCTTTTTCTCTTCTTTTCTTCCCAACCCCCATTTTGCGTCCCTTATCATCATCCACCTTTTTCACATCACCATCTTCTTCTCTTTCTTTTCTTCCCAACCCCCATTTTGCGTCCCTTATCATCATCCACCTCTTTGACATCACCATTTTCTTTCTTCCTTTTCTTCCAACCCCCATATTGCGTCCCATATCATTATCACCCTTTTCGACATCACCATCTTCTTCTGTTTCCTATTCTTCCCAACCCCCATTTTGCGTCCCATATCATCATCCCCCTTTTCGACATCACCATCTTCTTTTCTTCCTTTTCTTCCAAACCCCTATTTTGCGTCCCATATCATCATCCCCCTTTTCGACATCACCATCTTCTTCTCTTTCCTTTTCTTCCCAACCCCCATTTTGCGTCCCATATCATCATCTACCTTTCTGACATCACCATTCTTCTCTTTCCTCTTCCCAACCCCCATTTTGCGTCCCATATCATTATCATCCCCTTTTTGACATCACCATCTTCTCCTTTGCCTTTTCTTCCCAACCCCCATTTTGCGTCCCATATCATTATCCCCCTTTTGACATCACCATTTTCTTCTCATTCCTTTTCTTGCCAACCCCATTTTGCATCCCTTTATCTTCCTCCTGTTATCCACTTCTTAATCTCTCCCACAACCTCTTCATCTTGTTCCCATTTCCCCATTTTACCCCATTTTCGACCCCATGAAGAATTATGACCTGACTTTAATCAGCGGTTAGGTTAGGTTAGCATTTGAGCTTGGCCTTATTAACAGCGACCAACTGAAAATTACAGACCTCAAGTTTACCCCATTTGCAGAATTTGAACCTATACATAATTCAAGTCTCAATTATTCATCAGCTCCCATTCTTAACCTCAAATTTCAACCCCTTTATCATCCTCCCCCTCAATCCTCTAACAACCTTTTCAACCCCTTCATCTTACGTCTCCTCCCCTCCCGGACCTATTTTAACCCCTAAAGTATCCTCCCCCTCCGCCAGCAAATCTCCTTCTCCCTTCCCTCCAACCTAATTTTCAACCCTTCTTTCTTCCTTCATCTCCCCCCCACTCACACCCCTTTACAAGCCCCATACTTTTTCCCCTTCCCCTTCGTAACGGCATATCAACCCCTCTATCTTCCTCTCCCTCCCCCTTCCCAACCCCTTTGTCTTCCCCCTCCTCGTAACCCCCATTCTACCCCTCCTAACCATTCATCGTCTTCTACCTCGCATTCTCAATCCCCTTTTATTTTTCTCTCCCTCACCCTCCCAACCCCCTTTTCAACCTCTATTATCCTCCTCCCCCACCCTAACCCAGTTTCCAACCCACATCTTTCTCTCCCTCTCAACCCCTTTATCCTCCTCTCCCTCCACCTCTTAACCACCTTTTCCACACATCATTACCCTCCTCCACCTTGCTCTCCCTCATCAACCCCATTCTCTTCTTACCGCTCCCAACCTCTTAATCTTCCTCCTACTCCCCTTCTTAACCCCCTTTCTACTTCTTCCTCCTCCTCCTCCTCCCTTCTTCCCTTTTCTCCTCTCCGAACATGAAGAATTTTTATTGCAAGATTTCAATAGGATTAACATTCTATGTTGCTGTTTGCAGCTTTGCAACTCCATTTAGGTAAGGATTGGAAGTGATGTGAGAGTATGTATGTAAGTATGATTCGTATGTGCACACACACACACACACACACACACACACACACACATATATATATATATATATATATATATATATATATATATATATATATATAATATATATGTATAAACTATTTTCAAAAAGAACGCACAAAGATTAGTCTTCCGAGAGGTCAGTGTGCAACAGAGACCCTATATGAACATGGAAAAAGCTGCTGATAAGGAAGAGAGTTTGCATTACATTCATGCCTACGACATGTCGGGAATACTAGAGTAAGAATTCTATATTCTAACCATTCATTTGATCATCCTGGGGTACGAACACTTGCCCCTTAAGGAAACTACCCCTTGGACACTTGTCCCTAAGACAACAGCCCCTTAACTCTATGCAAAAGTAGAAAAGTTTCCCTAAAGGGAAATATATCAAATAGTTAAGAAATAATGTATGAAAGAAAGATCAGTTTGAACACTGTACATCATAATTGGTTAGGTTAAGTTAGGTGTACCTGCACTAAGGGCAATTGCCCTAAGGGACAATTGTACTATAGGGCAACTGCCCTAAGGTTCAGTTGTCTAACCCTCGATAGTCCTATATGAATAAACAGCCGTGGTTTCCATGTCCCGGACTGCAGCATTCTCACGGTTTTTGATAGTTCAGGATATGCATAAAACACTCCTTAAAAATTCCAGCAAGTTATAATCATCCAATTAAAATAAAAAAAATAATAATAATAAAAATAAAAATAAAAAAGACCGGCACAGCAATTTTAAAGGGATTTTATTTTGGCGTTTAGC
>JAXCGZ010005873.1:82500-90000 GCA_037179515.1 Halocaridina rubra | reverse complement strand
TCAATTACGGTTCTTTTTCTATGCCTTCACCAACATCGAATATTCTTGGATATTCGTAACACATCTCTTATTATCCCTTCACATCTGACAAGTCACAACACTCTCCATCTCTGTTTCTCTTGACTTTGTTTTCTTGGTGCCCAGGCCCGATAAGAGCAGTTTCATTTTATTTCTTTTTGGCTAGTCCTGGTGTCATAATCATATAAATATATTCTATATCATGCTATCTTCATTCTCACCATCATTTCATTATAGTCTCATTCACATCATGATATCTCATTCTTTTTCTCCCTTAATTTAGGTCATAATTTTATCACAGTCTTATTCTCTTCACCTAATCTCATTCTTTTCTTCATTCTGGTCGTAATTTCACCATAATCTCAGTCCCATGATTTTTATCTCATTCATTTTTCTCGCCATTTCATCTCATTCTGCTAGTCATACTGACCATTATTATATCACAATCTCATTCTTATCATTCTATATTTTCCTTTTTCAATCTGCCAATCAATTCCCTATAATCTCATTCTCTTGACTAAATATCATTCTTCTCGTCCTTTTTTCTCATTCTCTTCATTCTACTCGTCATATGAATATGTTCTTTCTTTTTCCAATTCTTTTTGCCTCCATTCCTCCAGGATCTTCCATTTGGAAATTCCTTCTCTTCCTCCATCTTACTCCACCTCCTTCTTCCTTCTCCTCCTGCTCCTCCTCCCTCTTCCTCCTCATCCTCCAACACCACCACTTCTTCATGCTGTGTGAGTACATGATGTCAGTCAATGCCCTATCATTACCCAGTCAATAACCACTCATTACTTTCAGCTGTCAGCCAATCACCTTTCAGGTCTTGCTCTACCCCCCTTCCCCTTCATTTCTTAACTCTTCCCCCCTTCCTACCCCCACCATACCACCCTCCATTCACCCATTCACCCTCCCCATTTTTCTTGTTTTCTTTTTTTGCTCTTCTCCACTCTGAAAACACATTATTACTCTCTCTCTCTCTCTCTCTCTCTCTCTCTCTCTCTCTCTCTCTCTCTCTCTCATTGTAATTTTTTTATGGATTCCACATTCCACATGAGTAGTAGTAGTAGTAGTAGTAGTAGTAGGGCTGGTGGTGGTGGTGTGGGAAAGAAGAAGAAGAAGAAGAAAAAGAAGAAGAAGAAGAAGAAGAAGAAGAAGTTGAAGAAGAAGAAAAAGAAGAAGAAGAAGAAGAAAAAGAAGAAGAGGAAGAAGAAGGAGAAGAAGAAGAAGAAGAAGAAGAAGAAGAAGAAGAAGAAGAAGAAGAAGAAGAAGAAGGTTAAGTATTTTGGAAATCTAGTTAGAAGACTGAATGAGAAAGGAGTAATAAATAATAATAAGGGAAAGTGAATGAATAGACAAGAATGCAAAGAGGGAAAGAAGTATGAAAGGAGAATTGACGTAGGAATGGTGGAAGGGAAGGATAGGAAAGGAAGAAGGAAATAGGAAGAAACGGTGAATGTGGATAGAAAGAAGAAAAAAATGCTTAGAAGGGATAGGAGGATGGGGAATAAATGGAGTGGAAAAGGAAGAAAAGGTGAATGTGGATAGAAAGATGAAGAAAATGGTTAGAAGGGATAGGAGGATGGTGAATAAATGGATTGGAAAAGAAAGAAACGGTGAATGTGGTTAGAAAGAAGAAAAGAAAAATGCTTAGAAGGGATAGGAGGATGGGAAATAAATGACGTGGAAAAGAAAAAAAACGGTGAATGTGGTTAGAAAGAAGAAAAGAAAAATGCTTAGAAGGGATAGGAGGATGGGAAATAAATGGCGTGGAAGAGAAAAAAAACGGTGAATGTGGATAGAAAAAAGAGAAAAAAAATGCTTAGAAGGGATAGGAGGATAGGAAATAAATGGAGTGGAGGAGAATAACAAAGGAAGGTCTGATAGAGAAAGATGAGGGAGAGGAATAGGATAAGGGATGATGATGATGAAGGGGGGATAGCCAGGGGCCGAATAAGTGATGGTGATAAATAGATAAATACATGAAGAAGAAAAGAAAAAGGAAAAGAAAAGGACAAAGAACAAGGAAAAACAAGTAAAAGAAAGGAAAAAGAAATATATGAAGAATGAGGAGGAGGAGAATAAGAATAAAATAGAGGAAGAAGAAGAGGAAAACTAAATACAAGGGAGAAGGAGAAGCAGAAGAAGAGAGAAGCAGAAAAAAAAACAAGAGGAAGGAGGAGGAGGAGGAGGAGGAGGGGGAGGAGGAGAAGAAGGAGGTAATAACCGCCCTAAAGAGACAAATGAGGGCCTTTTAGCGAGGAGCAAATGATAGGTTTCACTTGCCCAGAAAATGGCGGATAATCACTACTTGCCAGCAAGGAAGGGTCGGCTGTAATGGGCGTCAGTGGGTGGGGGTTGCTGGTTGTTAGGAGGCTGGGGGTTATATAGGGGGTAGTAAATGGGGCTAAGATGGTAGAAAGTGGAGGGGTGGCTATCATGGGGTCAGAGAGTAGGGGTAAGGGGGATAACATGGAAATAAGTGGAGGGGTAGTTGTTATGAGTGTCAGGGGGTTTAAGAGATTGGGAAAGGGGGTTGAGACGAGAGAAGGTAGAGGGGTGGTGGTTAGGGGTTTGGGAGAGAGGGTTAGAATGGATTAAAGTTGAGGGCTTACTGTTATTGTGATCAGGGGTGTTAGAAGGGGGTTGAGGAAGGGGTATCTTTGGGAGAAGGTGGAGGGATGTCTGTCCGGGGGATTTGAAGATGAGGTTTATTGGGGTTGAAAATGGGGTTGAAAATGGGTGGCTGTCATGGTAATAGGTGGGGTTTTAATACTACAGTGATGGGAAAGGGTATCAAAATGGAAGAAAGAGGATAACGTTAGAGGGGGTTAGGTATGGGGTTGAGATGGGACTGGGTGGAGTGGGTGTCCTGTCAAGCAAGGGGTGGGGGTTGAGGGGTTAGAAATGGGTGAGGTAGAAACTGGAGTAATGTTGAGGGAATGGAGTTAAGTAGAGAAAAGTGGAGTATGAGGAATAGAGATGTATAGGGAAGTGAAGTAAGAGGAATGAAAATGGTAGAGAAAACTGGAGCAAGAGGAATGGTAAAGGTAGAGAAGAGTGGAGTAAGAGGAATGGAGATGGTAGAGAAGAGTGGAATAAGAGGAATGGTAAAGGTAGAGAAGAGTGGAGTAAGAGGAATGGAGATGGTAGAGAAAACTGGAGTAAGAGGAATGGTAAAGGTAGAGAAGAGGGGAGTAAGAGGAATGGAGATGGTAGAGAAAACTGGAGTAAGAGGAATGGTAAAGGTAGATACGAGTGGAGTAAGAGGAATGAAGATGGTAGAGAAAACTGGAGTAAGAGGAATGGTAAAGGTAGAGAAGAGTGGAGTAAGAGGAATGGAGATGGTAGAGAAAACTGGAGTAAGAGGAATGGTAAAAGTAGAGAAGAGTGAAGTAAGAGGAATGAAGATGGTAAAGAAAACTGGAGTAAGAGGAATGGTAAAGGCAGAGAAGAGTGGAGTAAGAGGAATAGAGATGTAAAGACAAGTGGAGAAAGAAGAACGGATAGTAAAAAGAAAAGTGGAGTTAGGGAATGAAGATGTAGAGAAAAGTGGAGTATCAAGAAAGAATAGCAAGTGGAATAATGATAAGAGGAATAAGTTTAAGAGGAATATGTGTAAGAGGAATGGACAAACTCAGTACGAGTCATTAAGGTGGCTTATAAAAGATTAGTAAGAGGAATGAAATTAGCATAAAAAAGAAGGTTAAGAGGAATATGAAAAGAAGGCTAAGAGGAAAGGAGATGGGGTGGATAAACTTAGTAAGAGGAATTTATGCAACTTCATAGGACGGTGCAAGGAGTTTGATAAGAGGAATGGAGGATTTAGAGAAAACTTGACTAGAAGACTTTAGTAAAAAGAGGAAAGTAGACTAAGAGAAAAAGAGGCCACGGAAAAAAAGTTGGTAAGAGGAATGAATCATAATAAGGGAACCCAGCTAAGAGGATTGAAGTTGGTATGGAAATGGGCTTAAAAGTCCTTTTCTTAAGCAAAATTATCTGAGAAAAAGAAATACTCATCACACACACACACACAGATAGAGAGAGAGAGAGAAAGAGAGAGAGAGAGAGAGAGAGAGAGAGAGAGAGAGAGAGAGAGAGAGAGAGAAGCATAAATATGTAAGAAAAAGATGGCAAATTATATAGACAGACAGATAAATAGATAAACAACAAATAAAAACATAATTTAGACAGATAAAGACAATTATATTCCAATGAATGGGAAACTCAGTAGAGAAAGAAATACATCAGAGCATAAAGGAGATACTGAGGAAAAAGGATGAGAAGGAGAAGGAGGAAGATGAAGAGGAGAGAAGAAAGGAGAGGAAAAAAGAGGAAGAGGAAAGAGGAAAAAGACAGTAGAATGGGGGGAGGGAAGAAGAGGAAGAGGAAAAGGAGAAGGAGGCGTATGAGGAGGAGAGAGGAGAGATGAAAGGAGAGGAAAAAAGAGGAAGAGGGAAGAGGAAAAAGTCAGTAGAATGGAGGGGAGGAAGAAGAGGAGGAGGAGATATAAGAATGAGAGGGAGGAAGGGAAGCAAGGAGGAGGAGGAGGAGGAGAAAGGGGGAGGGAAGAAGAGGAAGGGGAGATATAAGAATGAGCAGGAGGAAGGGAAGCAAGGAGGAGGAGGAGGAGGAGAAAGGGGGAGGGAAGAAGAGGAAGAGGAGATATAAGAATGAGCAGGAGGATGGGAAGGAAGGAGGAGGAGGAGAAAGAGGGAATAAGGAGGAATAAGGAGGAAAAGGAGGGAGGAAGAGAAAGAGGAGGATGGGCGGCATATGAATAGTAGTTAGAAGGGGCGGGAATGGGCGGGGAAGTTGTAAATGGAGTACACACGTAGTGGTTGAGATGGGTTATTGCATGGGGGGAGAATGGGGGAAAGAGAGAGGGTAGGTATGAAGACGTCATAAAAGAAATAATGGGAGGGAGGGAGGAAGGGAGGAGGAAGAGGAGGAGGATGATGATGAGGGGGAGGAGGAGATAGATGGAAAATGGAGAAAACTGGAAGATGAGTGAATGCAGAAATAGAGACAATTAAGATAAATGGATAGAATAGATAGATGAGAAATGTAAAGTTTGACACATGAAGAGATACGAAAAAAGATAATAAAAGTAGATAGATCGATAGATGGCTGGATAGAAAAATAAATATGAAGTAAGACTGACTGAGTGATTGAATGACTGATTGACTGAGATAGATAGATAGATAGATAGAGAGAGAGAGAGAGAGAGAGAGAGAGAGAATCATTATAGAGCACTCATATGACAAGTGAATGAATGACTGCTAGAGAGAGAGACAGATAGATAGATAGATAGATAGATAGATAGAAAGAGAGAGAGAGAGAGAGAGATAGAGAGAGAGAGAGAGAGCACTCATATGACGAGAGAATAAAATATAAAGAAAGATATAGACTACAAAGTAAGGAAGGAGAAACAGCGAAAAAAAAGGTTAAATTAACATAAAGTATAATAAAGGAGGTGGACGTAAAAACATGAAAAGATAAGGCGCTAAAAGAGTAGAAATAACACGTGGAAAAATCCTTGAGTAAAGGTTTAAAGCAAGAAGATTGGGTAACCCAGGAGGTCCCGAACTCACTTAGCAAGAATCATGTGGTGGGAATAAGGAAAACTTGATTGTCCCTCATCTGCTAGCTCCTGTTCACGCGGTAGTCAGTGAGAACAGCGTTAAAAGTGTGGTGTCGAAAGTGGAACAGTATCCTCCCAGTTTCTTAGTTATATGTAATTAGAAAAATAGGAATAATTTTTGAATAATATATTCTTAAAATATTGTTTGTTACAAAAACAAACTCACAAACAAATTTATTTGTTTTTAATTTTAGGACAATGCTGTGAATTTGATACAAGCTTTCTCTCTCTCTCTCTTTCTCTCTCTCTCTCTCTCTCTCTCTCTCTCTCTCTCTCTATATATATATATATATATATATATATATATATATATATATATATATATATATATATATATATATATATATATATATATATATATATACACACACACACAAACACACACATTGGATAAAAAGTGTTTTTTATTTATGTTTATATGTGTACTTAGTAATAACGAATACCATGTAAAGATGTATAAATGGTAAATCGGAGTGCCATTGCGCTTACGAGTGTGCTGTAAGTGCTCATCTTCAAAGAAAATAGTAAAAAGAAAACATAAAACCAACAAAAAAAAGAACACAAAATTTATGAACATGAAAAAAATTTTAATTCTTCGCTCAGTTTTATTCGAAATGAATTTTTAAAAATAAAATGAATGAAGAACTAGAGAAGGAGTGGGGGGGATTGGGGAGAGGAGAGGGAGGGAAAAGGGGGTAGAGCCAAGGGGAAAAGGGGGAAAATGACAGGTGAACTGGGTTGGGGGATAAAAGGGGGATTTCAAAGGTGCTTATGGGAGGGAAGCTGGAGAATGGGAGGGATGATTGTAGGAGAAGTATTGGAGGGGGGGAGGGAGAAGGGGGGGTAGAGCCAAGGGGAAAAGGGGGAAAATGACAGGTGAACTGGGTTGGGGGATAAAAGGGGGATTTCAAAGGTGATTATGGGAGGGAAGCTGGAGAATGGGAGGGATGATTGTAGGAGGAGTATTGGAGGGGGTGAGGGAGTACGGAGAAGCGGTCTCACTCTATCATTAGTGTCTGTTTTAATAAAAATGGAGTGACCACTTACACCTTTAAGTGAAGGGGAAGGATAGAGGAGGGAGAGGAGGAGTTGGAGGAGGAGGAGGAGGTTTATAGAAAGACGACAAGGAATAGTAAGAGGAAAAGATGAATGGGAGGACGAAGAAGAGGGAGACCGCTTCTTGAAAGAGAACTTGGTCCAGGAAGAGGAGAAAGAAATTAATGGGAGGAGGAAAAGAATGAGAAGAAAAAAAGAGGACACTGAATAAGTAGAGGAAAAAATGAAAAAGGAGGAAAAAATAGATAGGAGGAGGAAAAAATAGACAGGAGGAGGAAAATATAGATAGGAGGAAAAAATGGATAGGAGGAGGAAAAAATGGACAGGAGGAGGAAAAATGAATAGGAGGAGGAAAATATAGATAGGAGGAAAAAATAGATAGGCGGAGGAAAAAGAAGAGGAAGAAGGTTTACAGAACGAAAACGAAAACTAGGAGACGGAAAAGAAGAACATAAGAACGAAGAATCTGATGATTATCTTTTCTCTTCTAAGTAGGGTTGTGCAAGAAAACATTTCCTGAAACACAAAAATAATAAAGTGATTCGTCAACTCCTCCCTGAAATGGGAGAGGGTGAACTAACCTAACCTAACCTAACCTAACCAGATGTGATGACAAATTCTTGGGACTTTTTTCCCTACCTGGGGACCGGAAATTAAATTCTTACTCTATTCTTAACAAAAGAAATGGGAAGGATAGTACTGCCCTTATCCATACTCGATATACATCAGGGTACTGCTTCACCACTAAGTCCACACATCTATTGGTATTAGCACACCTA
>JAXCGZ010005873.1:47500-67500 GCA_037179515.1 Halocaridina rubra | reverse complement strand
CAACACATGTTTCGCAGTTTCAGCAATTTGGTGAAATTGATTCAGTTTGGTTTATTTCAGGGTGCAGAATAATATCATCTATAGCATTTAAAGTCATTAAACGACAATTATCTGGCCTCACAAGTCTAAGGTTAAATCTTGATAATTCCTCGTCAAAGGTGACCTGACTGCCAAATGGACACCTGGTTATCTATCCAGGAAAACTGGATATAATAATAATAATAATAATAGTTTTATTATTGCATTGAATACGCGATTCATTTTTCGTACAGCACAGATTTCCTGATAAAGTCATTGGAAATATGTGATGTTGCCTCCAGACTATAGGACAAAATTGCTAAGATTCTTCAGCCTATAGGACCAAATTGTTAAGGTCTTTCAACAAATAGGACTAAGATGACAACTCCTATTGTGGTAGATTAAGTATACAGTTTTACTTTCTATAACTGATGGAGGCTTGAGCCTTCATATAAAATTTCAATGGATGTCCCTGTCCTCCTCCCTTACATGGACTTCAAAACATAAAGATTCATAAAATACATTCATGAGAAAGGGGAATGTGCAATCCATGTATATTTAACATATCAGTAGACTATATTTTATACATTTCATAATGTGCAATAAAAGGTTCACAGTTAATCATATCTGTATAATATAATGATAATTAAAATATTCAAAGTAAACCAAACAAGCTTGCCATGAAGAGTTCAGCAATTTGCTTTAACTCTTGTCTAAGAAAATTTGACAGTTGATATAACAGAATTTCTTGTGACCTTGTAAACCAATGCACTAGCAATTACATAAGGTCCAACAAGCTTCGTTGAAAAGTTACAACAGAGTATGCAAAAGTTTGTGGGATTAAATCTCTGACTACAGCGCTTAATCATGAGTTGTATAATAATTTGGTCATATTTTAAAGTATGAGGAGGGTTGATACGAAAATTACTCAGCCCATTGTGTATATAATCAAACTTAAATATACAGCTCATGTAAAAAATTTAAACTTTTTTACTGAAAAAATTATAATAATGTTTTAAGACTGAGATCAATCACATAGCGTCAACGTTGTTAAGCTTATATATAATAGTAATCTAGTTGTAATCCCACAATAAGTACAGCATTATCAATCTCTACTAAAACTTATGTATATGCATGAGTATTCACCTAAAAATTTAGGTTTCGGCTACGGCAAAAATCTTAGAAAAAAAAGATACATTCATACACACATGGCCTAATTCCCCCTTGTAAGGGGAGTGGCCTCAACCACTTCTCTTAGCTCATTGGGGATAAAAGATATTAAATGATTATATACATAAAACAAATTAAATATTTACAGCTTTCCCTTGTGAATCTCATTAACACCTAGCATGAAATAGAAATTCTAAAAAAGATTTAAAATGAATGAGAAGGTACAAATCTCAGAGCATTCTATTTATAATTTTCTGTAAACCAAGAGTTTCCCTCTATCCGGATGGGAAAATATACATGTAACTACCAAATTTGTATTTTTATTATGGGAACACCCTACATGTTTCTGGAAATATATTAATATATTTAAAGATGGCAAATGTTTACTTTCACACCTCCAACAAGTCATATGAAAATACGTTGCAATAAAAAATATATCTGAAATAATTTTAGCAAATGTTAGTTATCAGTTCGTTTCTTAAATGGGGATGAACACACGTAACCAATCATAATACAGGATATAATAATCTGAGTTTTTCCCTAACTGTTGATGTCAAAGCAATAATTAACTTTAATAAGGTACTCACATCACCAGTCGACAGATATTAAAGGAAGGCTCACATTCTCTCGAAAATCGAGTCCCAAGCTCCAACATATCAGTGTCCACCCCTATTCGAACGGGGACGAAATTGTAACACATAAAAACAACGCTCCAATCTCGATAAGATAAAGAAACTCCTTAAAAAATTCTCACTCACACTGACACAAATTGTAAACAAAAAAAGGGCGGGAATACATCTTCAAGTTTTTGTTAATTCATATAATAATATCTTAAATTATTGAAAATATTATTTATTAATTTGAAATATAATTAGAATGAGATAATTATAACAAATCTAGTTAAAACTTTTCAAGGGAAATACACTAAGGGCAGATATATAAATATTTCAAAGTAGCAAAGCCCAAGGTGAAAAAGATGATAAAATTAAGAAAAATATTTATTAATTTAATTGATGTTACATTTTTATCGCATTTCTGATCATAGTTTATATGCGATTATTGGCAATTAGTTAATCACAGATTGACGTAATTGTTTCTAAAATATCATTTTATTAACGATAAGAATATAAAACTAGATTTTATATAAAAAAAGTGAATTTAAATTACATAATAATAGTTGCTCTATAGTCGAAAAATCTGGCGAATTTTGGCAACTATTCTTACATCATACCATGCTTATATTTAAAGTATTTCTTTACTCATCTTAAAAAATATGCTTTGAGAATGTCACAATAAAAATTGCGAAATATTTAGAAAAAAAAATGAGCAATAAAGGCAAAAAAAAAAAAAAAAAAAATCTGGCAACTATGGACAACAACCGTTACATAATTACGTCATAATATCTAATTCGACGCCATGACTCATTTCGTAAACAACTCGTAAACGTTCTCAGATATTCGTGCGTGATTTTATGAAAGTGTTTATTATTACTGTGCAAAAATACGCAATAACGGCGCTCCAGGAATCATCAAATGAAGTAGCAGACTAACAGTGAAGGTCATTACTTAATTATTTAATTATATGTTAATTAGTGTAATCCTTTAAACGGTTTTCCCTCATTAAGCAAAGCATTTCATGATTTCTTTGATATTTGGGGTGGTTGGGTTACTTCATCTCTATTTAAATATGTTCCGGTTTTACGTCACGTACTCCCTTTTCTACCAAGGGCTAAGACGGTTGCCTTCTTGCGAAGGACTTGTTTTGGCAGATGTAATCCTTACCCTGAGTATATGCCCTTGCTAACCTCAGACCGTGACGGGGCGCGAACCCTCGACCTGACGCCTCAAAGTCGCGGACGCTACCGTTTGAGCTACGGTGACTACCATCTCTATTTAAATATATAGGTGATAGTTGATTTTATTTTATATTTCTTTTTCAGAGTATTTATTGTATTTTTTTTATTTTAATTCTTTTGGGATGTGAAAAACATTTATAGGTTATAGATCCCTAATGCATAGCAGAGGCAAGGGACAGTGATAGCACTAGAGCCCGACATTGTACCTACCACATAGCTGGGGCCTAAGTCCCATCTCCTATCACGTGAACCCAGTGATTTCCAGACAATGGCCTAATAATCAGGTAGACCTATAGGAAATCACCGAACCCTCAATGAATTGTCCAATTTAATCGGTGACGACATGAGACAGTGGAAGCTAATTCAGCCCTTGGCCAGGATCGAATTTGGGGCTAGTACATTGCCAACCCCAGACGCTACCACTGCCCTGCGATGATGCAACTGAATATTATATCAGTATATTAACCTTACCCAATATAATTAGTAACGTGTTCGGACTGAGGAAATTAATCAGGAAAGACAACTGAAATTGCTGTAAGTCTTGGTCCCATTTCCCCAGTGGTTTTCAACCTTTGGGCCATGGGCAGTTCTCAGATGGGTTAGGGACGTCTAAGCTAGTAATTGCATGATGCCAGTGCTTAATTTCATAAATGAATAGGTATAATTTAAGTGATGATTACAGTACACATGATTTGTTTACAGTAAATGCAGGCCAGTACTTAATAACTTATAAAGGTACAGTATTTGAATGTGTTTTATAATGATTTTATTATCATTACTCAGTTCTGAAGGGCAGTTGGCCATGAGTATTAAGGATGCCAAAATTGGATTATGGGTACGATAAGGTTGAAAACCACTGCATTACATCGTTTCAAGGTTTGGAAAGGGAGAGGTGAAATTATACCCTTTTCAAGTTGTGGAATATCTTGGAAGGTGATTTTTTTTTATATTGTAATCACGGTTCTTTTTCTATGCCTACAGCTACACTGAATATTCTTGGATATTCATTTCGCATCTTTTATTATCCCTTCACATCTGACAAGTCATTACACTCTCCATCTCAGTTTTTCTTTACTTTATGTATTGTTTGGCCCGTACTGGTGTCACAATCATAAAAAAAATATACCATTACATATAATAGGGTTTCACCAACATCCATTTCTAACCACATTTGGTAAATGTTTACATTTACATCTTCAATTGGGAATAAATCTCATGATTCTCATTATATTTAGTGTGATAAGTTCACTCCCAGATAAGAAACCAGTCAATAGTTGTAGTTCTTTATTTTTTAGTTCTTTTAGATATTTCTTCAGTGTTTTGTAGTAACATTTCACTCAGGGTTTTGAAAGTAAGCAATTACCCTATATTTTAATTGTGTTCAATAGTGCAGTAATATCGGTGCTATCATATGATATCATTTCCAAGATGCACTGTCTTTGGAGTTCTGAATATGCAATTTTTGTAATTTCTTACAGCTAGATCATTATATTCAGAGCATTTTAAACCTTCACACCACTTTTTGTTGATCAATGTTGTGCTTTTTAGGAATTTATTGTATATTGGAATAGAGTCTTGAAGTTAGTATGGATGAAGTTGCTCTTAATGACATCTAGTGCTGTGAAAAATGCATGAATTGCATACTGATAGGCCGAATTTAGATTCTTTGTTTAAAGAAATGCCTCCACAACTTTACAGGTATTTATACCTTGTAATATCAGAGCTAATGCTGGTAATATAATCTAACATTACTGAACCAAGTCAGGCTGATAATTGTTGGGACAGGATGCCAAACAAGAAAGTATAGGTTTTGTTACTGGTTTACTCAGTCTACTTGTTACTGGCCTGGTTGGGGGCTTCCTCGGTTCTACCCCCTGATAAGTTCCATGGATATATCCTCATGAGTAGCCAGGAATAGTACAGAGTCTTACACATGCATTCATGATATTCACTCTTAAAGCAAAATATCGGTTATTGTCATGCTGATAGGCCGAATTTAGATTCCTTGCTTAAAGAAATGCCTCCACGACTTTGCAGGTATTTGTACCCTTTAGTTTCAGAGCTATTGCTGGTAATATAATATAACATTACTAAACCGAGTCAGGGCGATCAATGGTAAGGCAGGGTGCCAAACAAGAAAGTATAGGTTTTGTTACTGGTTTACTCAGTCTACTTGTTACTGGCCTGGGTTGGGGGCTTCCTCGGCCCTACCTCCTAATAAGGTCTATGGATATTTCCTTATGAGTGTCCAGGAATAGTACAGAGTTTTACACTTGCATTCATGATATTCACTCTTAAAACAAAATATTGGTTATTGTCATTTGTAATCTTGGAGTCCTGAAAGACTTTTTTTTATTTATTTTTTTATTAGTGTGACACTGGGATGGCTGATTAAAATTGCCTTCATCGGGGCTGGGCACCAAGAAAACAAGAAAGAATGTATAGAGAAGCAGATATGGGGATTGTTGTGACTTGTGAGATATGAAGGAATTATAAAATGTGTAACATATACGCCAGACTATTCGGTTTAGATATAGGCAAGGACAAAGTACCGTACCTGAAGGAAGACTTAAAACTGAGCTTCCTGGATAGTTATGTTTAAATCCAAAGCCTTTAGCTGTAGTTTTGCAGTGGGTGGCCGGAGCCATGGTCCAACCTACTACTTTCTACTACTGTCATTTATATTTATTGTTCAAAGCAGTGTTTCTAGAACTATTTTACATCAGTGCATACATATAGAATAATTATAACTGGGGCACACCTTAAATTTTGATAAATAGAAATTAGCCTTGAAAAACCTATATGTGTTCTTATATTTGTGTGTAATTGTATATAGTGGATATACATGCTACATTAATCATTTTACTAAAAAAAAAAAAATAATTGTTGATTTATGGAATGGCTTAAATGCCCATACTTTTATTTTAATGTTTTTCAGTGTAAATAAACAAGTGTCAGATGAAAAACATACTTTCAGCACAGAATGAAACTTGCTGTATTATCTGCAGTAAGAAATTAATTTAGGACTTCTCAACAAAAAAAACAAAAACCTTGTTTGTTAGAAATTTCACATGAGAAACTCAGTTATCAATACTAAAGCATAGAATTATTGTTTATTCATTTGTTCATAACTGGAGTTAAGGATGAAATATTTTAAAATTTAATTTTTAATCTAATTATGAACTTTTCAATACATAGAGACAAATACATAAGACATATCTGAGAGGTGTTCATGAGAGGGAAATATCATCTGTAGTCTTAAGAAGAAACTTTCCTTCAGTGGTTGTCATTTTTTATTTTGCCCTCCCAAAGAAGAGTAGTGGGACTTTTCATTAAAGGGATTTATAAAGAATCTTTTATGTATTTAGAGAAGGCGGTAATGACATTTAAATCCCTTGAGGAAGGGAAAAGGAAAAGCATAACCCATTTCTTCTTAAAGATTAAGGAATTTAGCAACCTCTTTAAATATCAACTGATAAAGACTTGACTCAGACATGGAAGGCAATTTATTGGTGGCTGTAGCTTTTTAAAGATGCAGATTATTTTAAATATAAAAGTAATTCATAAATTATATGATTATTTTGGGGTCCACTGTTTGAGAACTGCTTGTCCAGAGTGTAATGGTTTGTGTCAGTGATGGTACTTATATATTGTATTACCATTCATGAAAAACATGTTGAATCTCATGGGAAGTGAACTTGCATCGCAAGCCACACTTTCATGCTTCCCAGAAAAAATCTGCATATCATGACCCACCCAGATTAAGTAAACACTTTTCCCATCGTTCTTATATTAACCTGTTACAGTCGGCCATTGAGTTTAAGTGTGCATCTGCCCCTCGTCTTATATGATTTTAAGTAGTGGAGTTTCAATATACGCGTTGTAAATTATAAAATGTATAAAATTTTTCCTCCCCAAATATACATTATAGCAACTACAGACCTGTTTTTATATAAATTTGAAATTACTGTATTTGGCAAACTTTAAGTGCAGTACACTAATTTAGGCATATTTCAAAGTATACGGGAGGTTGGCAATAGACTATATACTAAATATAGAAACATTTATGTATTGGTTTTGACTGTAGTTGATAATTGACCCATGCGGGAAGTGGTGGACTCTATTAACAGCACAAGATGATGTACAAATGTATATATATATGTATTCATAATGAAAGTGTGAGGCTAATAGTACACTGTTATCCACAAAAAACTTGCTGAATATAAGGGGATCCAAGTTTGAGTCATAACACTTACATTGGCACAATAACGAACTGAGCTACTATTGTAGATATGAAAATCTGCATATCGTAACCCAACCAGATCAAACAAGCACATTTCCAATCATTCGTAAATCAACCTTAAACAGTTGCATGTGGAGTTCAAGAATATATGTACAGTATTCACATTGGAAAGTTTAGCTTAAAAATAAGCAATTATCCATGATCTTTTATGTTGAACCCCAAGGGCATTGTACTTGTATGGCATTCCACTAGTTAATGCTGCTCTAGCAGCAGATTAAAATGATCTGAATATCATAACCCAACCAGATCATTCTAACACTTTTCCTTTCTCTTTTTGATCAGCCTTTTAAAGTTGTTCATGGAGTTTAAGTGTTTACAGAAGCTCCCCTACTCACCAACAACTGCATCACTAACATTCACAGTAATGAACAACCTGCCCATTATCTACCCAAGCTTTAATGTATGTATTACTGTAGTGTACTGTATTGTTACATTATTATTACTGTATTAAAATTAATTAATACTGTATATTTTATGATTCATGTAGTAGTAGATAAGTGTCTTTGGTCTCAGTACTGTACAGTACTGCATAAGTATGTACTGCACAGTACTTTTTTTTACCTAAACACAACTTACGAACAATTCTGGAACGGACTTCTGAAATCTAACTCATTTGTAAGTTTGGAAGTGTCTGTATATATATACAGTATATACACAATGAAAGCGCAATATTAACATAGCAGTATTGTCCACGAAAACTCGTTGAAGCTCAGGGGAACCAAACTCGTGTCGCATGCCTTGACTGGGATACTACAGTAGATATAAATATCTACATATCGTAACCCATACAGATCATGTAAGTACTTTTCTCATCATTTTAATATCAACCTATTAAAGTTGTTGTCTACATTAATTATACTGCATGTATCTTCACAATGAAGCCTTGACAGTAATTATACCCTATTATCTGCAAAACACATGTTGAATCTCAGTGAAACGAAACTGCATTGCAAGCTGCACGTATGTTCAGTCCTGACTGACTGGACTACATATAAATCAGATCCCAGCTGGGATGGGCTCTCAGAAGGGTCAATAGTGCTTACAAACACAGCCCCATCTTGACATCAAATTTTGGTGCTTAGTTACAGTGGTCTTTTCCTTACACTCACTTGCATCTTCTACAACCTATTAGCCCATCGGGTTTTTTTATTTGCTCTGTGGTTGTGGATATATTTACAAATAGATGTTAGTTGGAAGAGGGTTGAGTGCCGCATGATTTCTGATGGCCATTTAAACTATATATTCTTTTCTTTTGTATAACATGGATGTCCAGTGGAGGGCCTTCAGCATGGACATTCCTGTCAGTCTAGATTTTAGAATTTTTTAGTCTTATATGGATTTAGCAACAAAGTTGCTTAAATGCTGAAATGTTCATACTTTTGGAGCTCTCAGTAGTTTTAAAAAATATTACAGTACTTTCCAAATGTTCATTCTCCTGAAATTAAATATTTATAATTAGTTTATACAATATATTGAGCATTGTAATGTGTATCTTATGATGCATGTTGTTTCTAAGGATAACTAATAACTATTCCAAGTAACACCACCAAGTGACAGCAAAGCGTATTATTCTACCGTCATTTGTTGTCATTTGCAGCATATGTTTTAGCAGGAGCTATTTGATATTGTGAAAAGGTCACATATGTCTAAAACAATTTGAGTCATTACACTTTGCTTTATGCAGTCAGTAGATATGACTCCATGGTGCATTTTAACCTTTTCATATTTTAAGGATAAGGCATTATACGGTGTAATTATAAACTTACATTGCCTCTGCAGTCTCATACAGTTCACACAGGCATGCAGTATATTGTAACTTGTGTCCAATTATATCTAATACACTTAGCGTTAACAGCCATATTGGGTTAAGATTTGGAACCTAAAATGTAATTTTTTGCTATTTACATCATCATGCGAAATAGTACTGCTGATCGTAGGAAAACATATTAATATTGATGTTACCATATAAAGCCGATTTGTGAGTAATATGCAATACTGTACTGTATGATTGATTTCATTGACTAATATAATGGGCCATTAAATTCCTTTTTAGAATAGGCCGTGCATGTTGCTCTCCGTTTGGGTTCCATTTGGTTCAAGCTTTAAACTAGTAACTTATGTCTAAACCTCCTTTATGATGTAGACAGGTTTGCATACAACTGATCATAAAAGCGAATTAGGTTAGAATATCAACCTATACTATTGACTAAAGTGATGAGTAATATCGGTTCCCTTCTTTTTGCACAACCATTTTCTTAACAGAATTGAATGTTCAATATTTTGCAATACAGTCTTTTTAAAGCCTAAACCTGGGATAATTGTAACTCACTGTTCACATTTTGCAGCTAATTACCTGTTCGCTTCACAGTTAATTAAGCTAGCGAAAGCTAGACAACAACATTTACCATTTTCAGCTATGTATAAGCAGTCCAATGGCTTTAGTATGGACATTGATGAATATAATTAATTTTTTTTGGTAAATTGGGAAACCTCCTCCTTTACATCATAGTTGATTGAAGTTATTGATGTGCAAATACTGTTTGGGTTGCATTTTTGTTGTTGATAGTTATCTGGGGTCAGTTCTTAAGGAGGTTCATATGAGATGTGAGATAAAGTGCGGACAGTATTTTTCAAGTTCGAGTTTCGATAACAAGATGTGAAATGAAGCAATATTGAGTATATATTGTAGGTAATTTTTTGTTTATTAAACCAGAGGAAATTTAGACATTTAAGGTTTTGCTTAACAAAAATCATTTCAGGTATTGGTAATTTTTTTTTTTTACTAATTTAGTTGTTTTTGTTTGTAATTTTTGTGTTACAACAGTTATATTTGGTTAGTGCAAGAATATTTTTAATAATAATAGTAATAATAATAATAATAATGATAATAATAAGTGTTGTTTATGTTGTGGTTGCTCCTGCTCTTTCTGTTATTATTATTATTATTATTATTATTATTATTATTATTACTATTACTATTTACAGAACAAAAGAAAGTCGTTGCCTTCATCTTGTAAGTGCTTCATGATATTTACTGTAGATAATTTCATACCATGTCTCTTCATATTTACAGACCCTCTAACCTTTACTGGTCATTCGATATCATACTTAATGTTTCCTTTCATCCCACCCCCCTCATCCCTCTTCTAGCCATCTTCCCCCTACTCCCATCTTCCCTCTTCCTCTTCCCCATCTTCCTGTCTTTCCTTATCTTCTTTCCCCTCTTCCCTCCCCCCTCTTTCTTTTGGCAGTAGAGCCGTTAGTTTTCTTACCAGGATTTTCCTATTTTTTGCTCTCTCTCTCTCTCCTCTCTCTCTCTCTCTCTCTCTCTCTCTCTCTTCTCTCTCTCTCTCTCTCTCTCTCTCTCCCTCTCTCTCTCTTCTCTCTCTCTCGTCAAACCTCATTCCATGTTTGTTATCTACATGTCATCAAACATTTTCCCCCGCTTTTATTACTATTATTATTATTATTATTGTTATTATTATTATTATTATTATTATTATTATTATTATTATTGTTCATATTCTCTTTTGTTATTATTTTAAATAATTTTGTTATTATTGTTTTTGTGGCTCTTATTGTTTTTGTAATTATTATGTCCTTTTTCAGGTTGGTGTGTTGACTAATGAGGAATATTGGCTACTGATGTTGATGCGCGTCTTATATATATGCGATAGAGTTACTACTTATGGCCTTTGGTCATGGGTCAATATTAAGGTAAGGATATGTAACAAAAGTTTCATTCATATATGCGTTATGTGTGTGTGTGTGTGTGTGTGTGTGTGGAGAGAGAGAGAGAGAGAGAGAGAATGTCTTATCGTTTACTTCTATATAACCCAATTTTTAAATGCCAGTTGTCCACTTGCCTTGGAAAACTGGGAAGGAGGAGGAGGAGGAGGTGGAATAACTTTATATATTTTATTTTGAAATTCTCTCTCTCTCTCTCTCTCTCTCTCTCTCTCTCTCTCTCTCCTCTCTCTCCTCTCTCTCTCTCTCTCTCTCTCTCTCTCTCTCTCTCTCTCTCTCTCTCTCTCTCTCTCTCTCTCTAATAACGTCAACACCAGATATCAGAATTCTTTTTACGTGCCCAGAACTTCCACTGATATTGGGGCAAGAGCCTTAAATGTAATGGGCCCGAGACTTTGGAACTCTTTACCCGCAAACTTAAGAAGCTGCCAAACATTACCCTCATTTAAATCTCATCTTTTAAATCACCTACTTAATAAGTGATTTTAGTCTCATTATTATCCTCCCATTGGGTAGACGAAGTGTACGTATGCTTATTTTAATGTGTAAATATTTTGATTTTGTGCTTTGCAAATTTAATTTGTTTTATTTTGACATTTTACATTGTAATTTGTAATTAGATTAATTATCATGTAATAGCCATTTTTGATGGAATAAAGTTTTTGACTTTGACTTTGACTTTGACTCTCTCTCTCTCTGAAGTGGGGAAAAAAACCTTTGAAAAAACGAAAAAAGAAATAATAAATGAAATAAATAATAGTAATGGTGGTAATAATAATGATGATGGTAGTAGTAATAATAATAGTAATGTTGATAATGGTGTAAATAATAATGATGGTGGTAGTAATGGTAATGATAATAGTGATGATGGTAGTAATAATAATAATAATGTTAATTTGGAAGAACATAGTGCATTCAATAGAAGTAATGATGTCTTTAACCCTACTACAGTAGATTGTAATACAGTAATCTTAGTAATAAAAAATCTGAAAGACTCTAATGCATATGGATCAGATGGAATTTGTTTTCGTTTTATTAGAGATTCATTATTTGTAATAGCATATTATCTGACGGTAATAATCAATACTTCCATAGTTACCAATATTTACCCAGATTTATGGAAAAATCCCCATGTAATTCCTGGTTTTAAAAATGGAAATCCTGACGACGTCTCTAACTATAGACCAATCTCTTTACTACCAATTTTATCAAAGATACTTGAAAAGATTGTTGCAAATCAGTTAAGTGAGTTTCTTGAAAAAAATAAACTTATTGCAAAAAGTCAACACGGTTTCAGGCCAAAATTATCAACTGAAACTGCCTTATTGAAAATATCAGATGAAATATACAAAAATATAGATAATAAGAAAATATCATTGCTACTACTACTCGATCTTTCTAAAGCTTTTGATAGTGTACACCATACCATCTTATTAGAAAAATGCAAAAAAATGAACATTGACCCAAGCTGGTTCGAGAACTATTTAAAAAACCGCTACCAGTCAGTCAGAATAAAAGATGTAGTTTCAAGTCGCAAGAAGGTATTGTTTGGGGTCCCTCAGGGATCGATCCTAGGACCTATACTTTTTCTAATATATGTAAACGATCTAGTAAAATATTTACCTAACTGTTATGTCATTCAATATGCTGACGATACTCAAATCTTAATTGAAGGAGAAATTAATGATTTAGAAAATATTATTCGTAGAGCAGAAGAAATTTTGTATATGGCTAAACGTTATTTTCTAAAAAATGGTCTGTTACTTAATGAAACTAAAACCCAATCTATTCTTATCGGATCCAGACAATTATTATCAGAAGTTGATGACAATCTTCATATAAATTTTAACGGTAATATCATTAAGCCAATGAACTCGGTAAAGAACCTAGGTGTCTATTTTGACCGTTACATGAATTTTGAAATGCATATAGATGAAATTTATAAAAAAGTAATGGGTACTCTAATATATCTAAATAGGGTAAAAGACTCATTTGAAACATCAACTCGTATAATAATTGTCC
This sequence comes from Halocaridina rubra, assembly GCA_037179515.1. Classification (NCBI taxonomy): domain Eukaryota; kingdom Metazoa; phylum Arthropoda; class Malacostraca; order Decapoda; family Atyidae; genus Halocaridina; species Halocaridina rubra. The sequence goes on along the minus strand of JAXCGZ010005873.1, from coordinate 54,385 downwards.
AGTCCTTAGCTATGAGTTTAATTAATTACTGTCTCAAAGTTTGGGGATGTACAAATAAGACTCAATTACAAAGAATACAAAAGTTACAAAACTTTGCAGCACGAGTGGCTGTTGGCAATGTAAGAAAATACGAGCACATCTCTCCTGTTTTAAAAGATCTAGAATGGATAAGGATTAGAGATAAATATGTTTTTGATATATGTACCTTTGTTTTTAATATACTAAGAAACAATCTTCCTGATTGCTTGTATAATTTTTCTACAGTAAGCTCAGTTACCGGGTTAACTACCCGTCAAGGGGAAGATTTATTAGTACGAAGGTCTAAAACTGATATTGGCTCAAGAGATATAAACATTCGTGGACCTCATTTATATAATCAGCTTCCCAGAGAACTAAAAAATGCTGGTTCAGTGTATACTTTTAAATATAATCTTAAGAAGTTACTCTTAAAGGAAGATTTTACTTGTAAATTTTAATGGTACACTCATCTTTATGATTTGTTTGTTTTAGTATGTCTATATCGTACACCACAGATGTCTATCTGGAATATATATGTATCTTATTTGAATACCCAATGTACATTGGAAATAAAGGATTATTATTATTATTATTATTATTTGACTCTCTCTCTCTCTCTCTCTCTCTCTCTCTCTCTCTCTCTCTCTCTCTCTCTCTCTCTCTCTCTCTCTCTCTCTCTCTCTCTCTGTTGTAAAAACGGCAGAAAAATGACTTCCAATATTTCCTAATTCCTGCCAACTCAACAGGGGTACCTATTACACCTATGGAAATAGGAGGTGACTATTAGTGATATGACTTATGTATTGAGATAAGACCTGAGAACAAACAGGCACTTATGAATCTTGTAGCTCTGTTTTAAAGTCCAATCCCTCCTTTCCTTATCTGATACTCAGCAGATAATTGGGAGGCTTTACAGATAATGATACTGCTACTACTACTACTACCAATGATAATAATAATAATGATAATAATAATAATAATGATAATAATAATAATAATAATTATGACCCGAGGTCAGATCCCATGTATTTTTTTATTCAAATAACTGTACATGGGAACATGTGCTCATGGGCACTCCCAGTGATATTGCAGTTGTTAAACATTACAATCTATATTTGGTCATGTATAGATCAAATATTATTAGAATTTGCAATTCATTTTAACTATCATAGCAAGTAATTTAGAATAAAATATACTGTAATAATTGATTGCTGGCAGAAGAGCACTCTGCGATTATTAATTAAGAGTAATATTTTATGGTTTACATGTATTAATGGCAGAAGGGCACTATGCGATTATTGATTAAGAGTAATATTTGTAACCATACTTTTCAATAGCCCTTGTTGAGTGCTATCATTTAAGTTAGATCTCCACAGAACCACTGCAGACAATTTGAAGCAGATATAGTATATCAATTTCAGGTTCGAGTAATAAGTAGGTACATATACATATACATGCATACACACGTCTCTCTCTCTCTCTCTCTCTCTCTCTCTCTCTCATTGGGGGGTGCATAAATATGATCACGTGACCCCCCTCTTAGATGGACATGAAGTTCATATATAATATCTGTCTTTTAGTTTTTAAAATAAATAATGAAATACTGCCGGAATGGCTCTTCTCATTGCTAACAGTTAATCAAGTGCGTATCAATAACATCAACACCAGATATCAGAACTCTTTTTTTTTTTTTTTTCTTGTCCAGAACTTCCACTGATATTGGGGCAAGAGCCTTTAATGTAATGGGCCCGAGACTTTAGAACTCTTTACCCGCAAACTTAAGAAGCTGCCATACATTACCCTCTTTTAAATCTCATCTTTTAAATCACCTACTTAATAAGTGATTTTAGTCTCATAATTATCCTCGCATACGGTAGACGAAGTGTACGTATGTGTTGTATTAATGTGTAAATATTTTGATTATGTGCTTTGCAAATTTTGTGGGGCCTATCTGGGTATCAGAGAGGAATTTCTATTCAATGTTACATTTTGACATTTTACATTTGTAAATAGAGTAATTATCATGTAATAGCCATTTTCGATGGAATAAAGTTTTATGACTCTCTCTCTCTCTCTCTCTCTCTCTCTCTCTCTCTCTCTCTCTCTCTCTCTCTCTCTCTCTCTCTCTCTCTCTCTCTCTCTCTCTCTCTCTCATATGATGGCCAGCTTTTTTCTGTCATAATTATAAACGCCTTCAGCACAAATCTTGGCGGGTCAGCGTATCCAATTATGCATTATATATGGATTTTTATGTTCTTTATTATAAATTCTATTTATATTTGCTCTTTTTATATATTTTAGTACCCGCAAGATGCTGTTATACTCTTTAAGTTTTACGAGGAAACTCCTTTTATACCTATCATTTGGATGTATGTCTGTGTTTAACTTTTTGTGTTTATAGTTTGTTCTATATTTTCTTGTAGCTATTTTAACTTCTGTTTAATTACAGTTTTTATTTGGCCTTGGTTCACTTCATTTGCAGAACTCATTTACGTTTTTCTCCTGGACTGGTGATAATTGAGTTCTCTTGATAACTTTTATAGTGAAATTGTTTTTATAATTGCATTTTTACTGTATTTCCGATAAGAGTTGCATTGTGCAGAATTACAGGTCAGTATTAGCTTCCTTACAGATGATACCTGTAAAGCAGAGAAGTCTGTAAAACAGAGATCTCTTCTGAAGCATCATTCGATCCTAGAGTAATTATACTTGTTGGGGGAAATTTTTTTTTTTGCTCTATACTAAGTATCCCTAAGAAATGATAGTACTCAGCCTAGTTTGTTTTCTTTTACAATATCTCTTCGATGATTCACTAAATATCCTCTTAACATTTCTACAAGGAAATTCATGGAAATATACATTTACTGTTGGATAAACCAGCTACGGCTGTCGGACCTCGGTGAAGATCCTTGTCCACTTACCCTGTAGGAGACCCAAGCAGGGTGGTGGTGGTAACCTCTGGCTCTCCTTCATCTCCCAAGGTGCTAAGAGGAATGATCGAGGTAAATTAATTTTCTGTTGAATGTATGCTTTGACTCGGCCAACTCCTCTTAAAAGGGGGATAGTGGCCATTGTATACGTATATATATGTCAGAAGATAACCTGCTTCGCTTAGAATGCAGTTTCATGATTAGTATTATAGTGCTTCCTATGCTTGTTTTGCTTGAAACTTGCTAGTTCTAAAGGCACGCTGTCTGTGGCATGTAGGTTATTTAGCAATTATACCTCCTGCTGTGGAGACTGCTTTGCACTAGAAGAAATGTCATTAAAAAGAATGAACTGAACAGCTGCTAAAAGCAGATGATTATACAGGGGTGCCAGTCGTTATTCGAGATGCCAGTGTCATGTGAACCTCTGCAGTAAACAGTGCTTTTTATGGAATGTATGTTGGCATTGCAGGATAAGAGTATGAACTGTAGCAATTGGCATTAATACATAGTTTGTTTATTAGAAATAAATGCTTGCAGTGCTAGTCACTTTTGATTTGGAAATCTAAATGCTTGCTGTGCTAGTCACTTTTGATTTGGAAATCTATCTCTAGAATGTTCAGAGTTTGATATTCTATGTGATGGAATTTATGTCTTACTCTATCTGTTTTGAGTGTATTTAACTAGGAATTTATTCCTAAGGGTCTTGGATAATGTTGCTACAGTAGTCAATGTACTTGCTTCCGAGACCGCTATAGCGCATTGGTTAGAGGGCTTGTCTCGGGAAATGACAAACCCGTTTTCGAGTCCACCGCGGGATGTTAGAAAAGGCATCCAGCCTTAAATCATTAGCTCTAATTTGTCTGTCTGCCCCTATTCGAATGGTGATCAATAGTGTCAAAATGACACAGACAGAGAGACTGTCTATCTATTATGATATATATATTTTTTTAATGTTTTTTTTATCTACGCAAATTATAGAGTAAAGGCATTTACATATGTTTTTCATTATTCAGTTATTATCATCATCATTTTGTTTATATGTATGTGCAATTGAATTCTGGCTGTGAAGTCTTGGTCGGGTTGGTAGCGCTCGCGACTTATTCATCAAGTTGTTTTTTTCTAGACACGCCATGGTCTGAGGCTAGAAAGGGCAGTCACTCAGGGTAACGTTCGCTCTGCCTAAACCAAAGTCCTTCGAAAGAAGGCACTGTCCTAGTCCTTAATAGAAAAGGGATCCCGTGACGTAAAACCGAATCACCAATTTAAGATAAAAGTATCTGTGGTAAGAGACGTGGTGTAGATCTTAAGACTGTTAAGGATATTTGAGAATTGTTTGGTAACATTTATTTCACTAATATTTTTAGGTACTTATTTGTACCAGGCAGCACTAGTTAATTTTATTTTTAAATGTCAACTTTACCTAAAATGAAATTGACATCATTAATTGTCTTATGTTGTATTTTTGGTATGTTTTCAAATTAATTCTTTGATGGAAGAGAATTTAATATACGTTCAAGTTGACCTTATGATAAATTGTGCTTTACTGCCTTCAGAGTTTCAGAACTGTTTTGGTTGTTGCTAGTATGAAGCAGCTCAGGTCCTCAATATTTAGTAAATATACTCAAATTTTAGCTTTTTTATATAATGACATTGATATAATAGTTTCTTTCCCAGTCGGTATTTTAAAGTTCTTTATGCTGTCCAATATCCAAGGGAAGGGCCTTGTGACTTAAACATAAAAGGGGTTCTGATTGAGAACTGTCTTAATATCTAAAAACTTTTCCATATGTGTGAATAGTTTAAGTAAGCAATTATGTCCTGCTCAAATTGCTTTTTCATTCTCGTCATGAATTAATTTTTATTTATCTGGAATGACTTAGGACCCTTTGCTTGTATGATCGCATTGTTACAGTACCAGAAGGCATCTAGATAGTATTATTTGATAATCTTTCTTTTGTATGACTGTATGAGTTCTTGTTTAATAGTCTTTGGCACCAGAGTCCTTTTTAGTAGTCTCCGTGGCAAAATGGTAGCGTCTGCGACTCTGAGGCGGCAGGTCGAGGGTTCGCGCCCCGTCACGGACTGTGGTTAGTAAGGGCATACACTCAGGGTAACGATTAAATCTGCCAAAACAAGTCCTTCGTAAGAAGGCAACCGTCCTAGCCCTTAGTAGAAAAGGGAGTTCGTGACGTAAAACCGAATCGAATTGGCACCAGAGTCCATTTTAGAGTAATGGTTATCATGTTTGTTTGCCGTTTCATGTGTCTCTATTCATCCTCATTATGATCGTGGATACATACAGGTTGGAGCTGGGGAATTACGGCTGATACCCTTCCTAATACCCTGCTGTGGGCTCAGTTTTAGGTCTGTCGCCTCCCAAGTCAAGTACTATAACCACTGCGTTACCTCGGTTTCCTAATGGTTATTATGCTGATTTCATCATAGTAGTGTAGTAATACCTTGTGGTATTCGGATAGCTCAGTGACATACAGGTAATTAGTCCTCTGTGACATATAGAAAGTGCAGTACCTTCACACAACTCATTTATCTAAAATTTGCCTCCTATAGTATATTCATCTTTTCACTTTGTCTTCAGCAGATGGATTTTTGTTAGTAAGATGATTCATCGCTCAGGGTTCGTGGCTCGGTAGCATTTCCTGACCAATAATATTATCCATCAGTGGCTTGCTAGGCCTACTCTGGCTTCTTATTTTGGTTCAACGCTTCTTATTATACATATTCGGAGTAGCCCTCAACTTAGGGACTCCATTAGCCATTATCCTAGGGACTAGCCTGTTAGGGATTTCCTCCCCTCCATCGTACCCTCTGCCATGCCCTTTATAACGCCCCGCGGTGGGGGAGTAGGGGTGGATTGTGAGTCAGTCACTCTCCAAGGCGAGTGCTTTAACCACTGCGTTACCGCGGTTTCCTATGTACTAGCTTTGAGGTTCATCCTATAATGCTGAAAGTTTGTTTACTTTTGACTTCTTCTTCTTTCTATTCTGGTAACTTACAAGAACACTGCATCCGTGCTCCCTTGCGTGTTGTCAAAGTCTACTAAATGGGGTGATGGGAGGGGGACTTTGAAATCTCCCCTTCGCATATTCCTCCCGTGAAATGGCAAGACATATGAAGGGGTTCTGGTATGGAAGTTCCAACCAGCACCCTGGATGGGTGTGTGTGCTGTTACTCGGCTATCCCATGGCAAGATAGATAAATTGTAGCATTTGTTCTCTTGTAGACTTTGAATGAGTGAGAAACAAAGGTAGAATAGTATGAGAGAGATATGCAGAGACAGAGTAATTATACAGACAAACTAGTAGTCACACAGACAGTCAGACAGAGCTATTGCACAATAGTATGACAAATAAGCAGAGAAAAAGTAATTACACAGAGAGACAAACAAGCAGAGACAGACAAACAGACAGACAAAGCTACCGTGTAGACATTGTGATCATAATATATCAAGTTTTGAGCATAGGAACAGTCTGCATTGCTTAAAAGAAGTAACGAAAGGAATAAGAAAAAAAAAAAGTGGTTTTATGAGAGGTTTTATGTTGGAAGCGAGAGTGGTATTGGGAGAGAGAGAGGAGAGAGAGAGCTCCTATATCTACAGTTTTTTTGTTTTTCTTCTGCTTAATCTTACTGCACGTATCTCGTTTCCAAAGGTCTGTTTTTTAAAGTTTAGTTTTTGTTATATATCGACTCTCTGTCATCCTTTTTCCCTCCCTCCCATTTCCCCCTTTCCCTCCCCCTTAGTATGTCTCCTCCACTTCCCCCTCCCATATTCTCCCTCACTTGCCCCCCCCACATTCTCCCTCACTTGCTTCCTCCTCCCTCATCCAAGTACTCTATAAAACCAACAGTTTTCTCTGGTAAACCCATTACTGTCAGTCATCCTCCGAAAGCTCCCTCCACCTCCTCCATCTCTTCCTCC